>OZ057399.1:115031046-115166046 GCA_964056695.1 Melieria picta | reverse complement strand
AGGTATCCAGTCTATTTTAATAAACGACATCAATTAACATCAGTCGTTACTAGACCTCCTCAATCATTATTCTTTTTAACTCAAAAAGCAAACTTTTCAAAAATCCTTAAACTAAGAAAGTCGTCATCAGTTATTTAATTAACTTATACAAATTTTTATTAATGCTTTAACTTAATATTTGTTGTTGTTTGACTTAAGTCAACAAATAAGTTAGGAGTTACTTATATTTACTTCTTTTCTTCTTATTCTTTCTTCTTCTTGTTCTTCTCCATGTTATTTTCTAGTTCTTATTCCTGTTTTAGTTCTTGTTCTTTTTTTGTTCTTGTTATATACTTATTTTCTTCTTGCTTTTTCTTGTTCTTTTCCCATGTTTTCGTTCCAGTTCTTGTGCTCATTTCGGTTATTGTTCTTTTTTTGTACTTCTTGTTCTTGTTCTTCTTGTTCTTGTTTTAATTATTTTTCTCGTTTTTGTCCTACTTGCTCTGGTTCTTCTTGTTCTTGTTCTTCTTGCTATACCTTTTCTACTTCTTCTTGTTTTTCTTCTTCTGCTTCTTGTTCTTATTCATCATTTTCTTCTTCTTCTAGTCCTTTTTCCTGTTTTAACTCCAGTTCGTGTTCTTCTTCTGTTCTTGGTCCTGTTTCCAGCTCTCTTTTTGTTGAGGGTCTTCTTGTAACTCTTATCCTCGTTTCTGTTTTGATCCTTTTTCTTGTTCCTTTTCTTTTCTTTTTAATCGTGTTCTCGTTCTCATCCTTCTTGATCTTTTTGTTCTTCTCATTCTAATTCTCTTCTTCTTTTCTTCTTTTTTTCTCTTCTTCTTATTCATTATCTTCTTCTCTTCTACCTCTTTTCTTCTCTTCTTCTTATTATTTTCTTCTTCACTTCTTCTTCTCTTCTTCTTCACTTCTTCTTCTCTTCTTCTTCCCTTCTTCTTATTCATTTTCTTCTTGTTCGTTCTGGTTTTTGTTCTTCTTGCTATATCTTTTCTACTTCTTCTTGTTCTTCTTCTCTGCTTCTTGTTCTTGTTCATCTTTTTCTTCTTCTTCTAGTTCTTTTTCCTGTTTTAACTCGAGTTCGTGTTCTTCTTCTGTTCTTGGTCCTGTTTCCAGCTCTCTTTTTGTTCATGGTCTTCTTGTGACTCTTGTTCTTTTTCCTGTTTTGATCCTTTTTCTTATTCCTTTTCTTTTCTTTTTAATCGTGTTCTCGTTCTCGTTCTCATCCTTCTTGATCTTTTTGTTCTTCTCATTCTTCTTCTCCTCTTCTTTTCTTCTTTTTTTCTTTTCTTCTTATTCATTTTCTGCTTGTCTTCTACCTCTTTTCTTCTCTTCTTCTTATTATTTTCTTCTTCTCTTCTTTTTCGCTTCTTCTTCTCTTCTTCTTCCCTTCTTCTTATTCATTTTCTTCCTCTTCGTTCTGGTTTTTGTTCTTCTTTTTATACCTTTTCTACTTCTTCTGGTTTTTCTTCTTCTGCTTCTTGTTCTTTTTATCTTTTTCTTCTTCTTCTAGTTCTTTTTCCTGTTTTAACTCGAGTTTGTGTTCTTCTTGTGTTCTTGGTCCTGTTCCTAGCTCCCTCTTTGTTCATGTTCTACTTGTGACTCTTGTTCTTGTTCCTGTTTTGATCCATTTTCTTGTTCCTTTTCTTTTCTTCTTGATTTTGTTCTCGTTCTCATGCTTCTTGTTCTGTTTGTTCTACTTGTTCTTAGCATCATTTCATTGGTTTCTTCTTTTTCTTCTCCTTCTTCTTGGTCTTCTTCTTGTTATTCTTCTTGGTCTGCATCTTGTTCTTGTTCTTCTGCTTTTTATTCTTCTTTTCCTAGCCCTTGTTCTTCTTTTTCTCAATTTCATTTTCTTCTATTGCTCTTGTTTTTGTTCACATACTCGTTCTTGTTCTTGTTCCCTTCTTAATCAAGTTCCGGGGTCTCTTCTTGTTTTTGTTCTTGTTCTGATTCTCGGCCTTGGTCCTGTTATGATTCTTTTTCTTTTTATTCATTTTCTTTTTTCTTTATCTTGTTCTAGTTCTCTTATTCTTGTTCCACTTTTTTCTTCGTCTCCCTCTTTTTTTCTTCTTTATGTCTTCTCTTTCATCTTGACTATCTTCTCATTTGTCTTCTTCTTCTAATTTGTCTTCTTCTTCGAATTTGTCTTCTTCTTCTTCTCCTTGTCCGTCTTCTTCTTCTTCTTCTTCTCATCTTCTTCTTCTCTTCTTCTTCTTCTCCTTCTTCTTCATTTTCTTCTTCGTCGTCTTCTTCTTCTTTTTATATTTCTTCTTCTTCGCTTTCTTCCTACTCTTCTTCTGCATTTTTTTCTTCGCCGTCTTCTTCTTCTTTTTATTTTTCTTCTTCTTCCTCCTTTATAGTTGCCATCAATCATCATCACTTTCTGTCAATCGTTATCAAATCCACAATCTTGAAGCAATTACATCTACGTTCCAATCGTAACAAGTTAGACAATCTGCAAAGCCGCAATCAGAACAACCAGCCAACTTTATTTGTCATCAGTCATCAATATTCATTGCGATGCATGATCAGTCACTAGCCTTTATTATGTAAATCATATGTTTTATACTAAACATTTTGCGTATTTGATTTTCTTTAATCACAATTAACTATAAGTTGTCATAAATACTCAACCATACGAATTTACATCAGTCATTATCAATCATTGTCAGTCACTTATAATTACTTGCCTCATATCGCTAGTTATCTTCATTATCAAAACAAAAAAAGGCATCAACTAAAAACCAATTGGGTTTTTGCACATCAATCATCATCATTCACTGAGATGCATGATCAATCACTAACCTTCGTTGCTCAAAAGCAACGAAGGTTAGATAATGAAAATTTGTTCGCTTTTGACAAATCATCATAAAATTCCATAACTACTCATTAATATTTTCGTCAGTCATTTTCAGTTGCTCACAATTTTTATTTAACATTTCAGTAGAAGAAATATTGCAATGCCAGAGTGTTACACCATTTCAGCTTGTATCATTAAAAATTTTTACTCATTTACTTGGAATTGTTTTCGGCATTCACTTAGCACATCTTACCAGCTTTTTATTAAAACTCAAAATAGTTTATACTTGAATTTTTCAGCGTTTTTATCTGCCGCCAAAGCTATTATTTATAAATTATTTATAATGGAAAATTATTTATACTGGCTGTCAGCTATCGCTTATTCTTCGTGACAGCGGCGGAAGCGTGCTGAATGTGAGCCATGCCACGTGGCCTATCGACAGTTGTGTGCATGACTTCACAACATTACGCGTGCTGACATTTTTGCTGTTGCTGCTGCTGGCAGCTGATGCTATTGTCATTGCTGTTGTTTGTTGCCAATATGAACACCAACATTGCATGCCGGTGCGGAAGACTCAATTTATTCACGCCAAAAAAATATAAACAAGTATATCACAACAATGGCAACAACAAATATGAGCAATCACCCGCAGCATCAACAGCATCAACATAAAACATATCTCGATTCACAATGTACTATATGTATACAAAAAAACATACATATATCGATGACATTTTTCATGCTCTGCTCAGCGGGTCGTATGAGTAACACGAATTGCTGCAGTCTTATGCAGCAGTGAACATACCTTTAAATTTGGTATTTATTGTGTAATTGGATTGTTTTATTTGTTATTGTTTTTGTTGTTATGTTTTCAATACAAAGTCAGATTTGGTACTAACTAAACTGAAACCAAAGCCGAATATAGCAACACAGCATGTGAGACACACTCGCACTAAAGTCAAAGTGAATCACAGCAAAAGCAAAAGAATCCCAAAAATAAGCAGAACGAGCTTCAACCAGCACTTAGGACATTGTAATACGCGCTTACGACTACATATTCCAACAACACGTTCAGCATCTCAAGTCACCCAACTATTTTCGCTCGCACCCAACTATTTTCTTTTATATTTTGTTTATGCAGCACACAAAAGAGATCACACGCTAAGCTTGCCCCAATCGTTACATGTATGTGGCTAAAATATGTGTAGCGTCTCTTTGTTGTTAGTCTCGATTTGGCAAAGCAGTCAAAGTGTGGGTCGCAGTGCGCTCAGAGGAATTTCTAATATAAATAACACATTTCCATGCTCAGCTCATAAGCAGCTTTATTGTTTGTACAAAACAATGCGACTTGCATGCTTACACTTATAACTTGAAGGACTCTAACGCACACACACACACACACACATGCGCAGACAAGTGGCGACACGCATGAATTGCACGTTTGCATGGTAGATTTTACATATGCACGACCAACCTCCATACATTGACTTATGCAAATGCTACGCGCGCGCGCCATATCGTCAATATTTCACCCCTCACACACACACGCACACACTGTCGCGCACACACACAAACACATATCACATAGCGCTGGCAGTGTGCGTGTCCTTTATTCGTTGCCCGCACTTTCTTTTCATATTTCATGATTATCCCTTCACACACACCCACTCGCACACACACTCACTCACACAGTCACACATACTTACATATGAGCGCATAAAATGCTTTATGTTGCGATTGACAGCGCAATGATTACCGACAGCACAATGTCAGCGTGCTGTCAATCGCATATTTGTCACTATTTTCAACCCAACCGACGCGCGCTCCGATCGCCTTTTTTCGCCTGTTGTCATTTCACACGAATCCCTTTACTTCCCCTCACTCACTTGCCTTCAGTTCGCCTGTCAATTGTAGCGCCTTGCTTTCCAGTTGCGCTCACCTTGAAGGCTGCGCGCTTCCTAGTCGCTCGACAGCTTCATTTGTCATGGTTGACGTCGATGCCACACTTTTCATATTTCAACAGCTGCACTCGAAAGTTATTGATACAAATATCATAAAGGACATAATCAGCTTAAATATCAGCAACAGTCACGCGACGCCGCTGTCATCTACAGCCGCATGCAGCTGTCACTGCCGACAGCGACATGTCAGTCAGTCGCGCAATCTCTAACACATGCTTATTTATTGACTATTTGCATAAAATTGCAAATTGGGCACATCCGAATTGTTAGATAAAAGCTGCTTTTCGCATGATGATAGCGCAAATGTTTCAGATTCTGGCAGTCAGTCATGTGTGTGATGAAAATTTAATTTTTTCAACTTAAAATTGATATGCTTTCAATCAATATGAATGAAAACAAAAGGGACCGTTCAAAAACGAGAATAAACAATCAATAAAATATCCTGCAATACCATTCAAAAAGGCATCAAAATTGTTTAAATTTATGGTTTATTAATTTATTGTAGCAAGAAATGTAACCAGAATATGTAACAGGCGAAAGGAATGAACGCCAAAATTACACGGTAATTGTACTGATTAATCTTTTTCTTATGGGATTACAGTAATTTGCTGGTTTAAGTCAACATACTAGCAACAGTTGACCAAAATTTGACCAAAATTGTCTACAATGCCGGCAGTCAATAGAAAGACTGTTGAGTCAAACAGGCATTGAGGGGAATGGGGCAGCAATTGCTGTCGCTAAAATTAGTGCTCACCTGCCACTTAAAGAAGTAAGTAGTGTCCGACCGAAACCACTTTTTTGGGCCGAAACCGAAACCGAATATTCGGTTTTTTTTTTAATATTCGGCCGAAACCGAAACTTTCTAGTTCAAATAAAAATCACCATATCAAGCACTTTTTTCTACAAACGAATTTTACAATAAGTAAATAAAGAACAAACAAACAAACATAGCATAAATAAATAAATACTTATTAATAAAAACAATTTATTCATTTTTTAAAAACGTAAACATGAAAAAATCACCCTTTCGAACCTTACTCGCTAATATTCAAAATTAAATAATTTAATATTATATGCTAAAAAAAAAGTTTATTTACATTGCTGGCATCTAAATTACTCCTCCTTTCACTATATATCTGCTACACAATAAAATGTAAAAAATATTCTAGAAAGTTTCGGTTTCGGCTATTCGGCCATTTTTTGGCCGAAACTGAAACCGAAACCGAATATTCGGTCGGACACTAGAAATAAGCAATGTTCGGATGGTTCAACAGGCATTCAAAAAGGATCTAAATGACAGTCTGAGGGGAAAGACGAAGGCGAACTCAATAAAAAACTTACCAGACTCGTTCGAGAATTCGAAGACTGCACAGCCCTCGTTTTCACACTAACCGCGAACTGATTACACCGTGCGACAGCATTTTTCACACCGAGAAAATCCATCTGTGCGTGAAACTAGAGACCAAACATAGTAATACTGCGTACTCAGTTTTTCATTTCTACATCCTTTGTCCTTTTAAAAGGACTTCAAAATTTTGAAGGGGATAAAAAATAAAAAAAATATAAAAAATAGTTAACCTTGTTACAATATGGCGATATATATATCAAATGAAAGAGAAAAGGCTCAAGAATTTAAATAAAATTGATTTTTTATCTATTTGTAAAAAAAAGGTTATGAAAAAGGTCCTTTGAAAATTTTAATCCTTTATATCCTTGAAAATTTATATACAATTTTCTTTAAAAGTAAGTATGTTAAAACTCAAAATCTTCCTGATCACGTGTCAAAATTTCATTACTCTAACTTTACTGGTTCGAAAGTTATTAAAAAAAAAAAGGCGGAAGCTGCAATTCTAATGAAGTACAAAAATTCTAATTTATTTGAGTATCAGTATTTTAAATAATAAAAAGACTCAAAATCAATAAAGCTAGAATAATGAAATTATGACACGTGATCAGGAAGATTTTGGGTTTTAACATACTTACTTTTAAAGAAAATTGTATATAAATTTTCAAGGATATAAAAGATTAAAATTTTCAAATGACCTTTTTCATATCCTTTTTTTGCAAATTGATAAAAAAGAAATTTTATTTAAATTCCTGAGCCTTTGCTCTTTCATTTGATATATATATAGCCATATTCGAACGAGGTTAAGTATGTTTTATATTTTTTTTAATTTTTTATCCCCTTCAAAATTGTGATGTCCTTTTAAAAGAACAAAGAATGTAGAAATAAAAAACTGAGTACGCAGTATTACTATGTTTGGTCTCTAGTTTCACGCCTATATGGATTTTTTTGGTGTGAAAATTTTTTGTATTCTTTGTCGCACTGTGTTATCAGCGGATCGCTCGCAAAAGATGAGCCGAGTCAGATGAGTAAAATAGTAGAAAATAGAGTGTCAAGAAGGTCTTAAAGTACATTCTATGCTCCCATTCGGCTATCTCAAGACTGCTCCTTACTCACTTAGGAGTAAGATGGAGCAATCAAGTGCCGCTTTAGGTAGGTAGGTAAGTTGTTGTTGTTGTTTGCAACAAGCAGATACTTCGGGGTTTGAACTCCAAAAAACTTTCTTCCTTTTTTTTGCTTACCTAACTTACTTCATTGAATGTCTGAACTCTGTACACTGAACTCTGTCTATAACTTGAATTTTAAAATTCGAACAATGTTTTTTTAAAAACAATTAACGACTCTCTGACCCTCTCAACTCATTAAACTAAATTTATAAAAATACTGCACTTTCCTAATAAAAAATTGCACGTTTCTTCAAAATTTGTTTGCAACCCATTTATAGATACATCGCGCCTTTATATTTTATACTGTAAAATTTTCATAACATCTAAAAAAATTACAAAATTTTTCTCTCAAAAAACTTACAATAATAATAACGGTTCTCAAATATGACAACAATCAACAAAAACTGCACCGAACTCTTTGGTAGCACGCACTGCCAACCACAGACATTTTCAATTGCCAAACGTACGTCAGTTATTTTGTTATGCTCGGCATGCAGCTGAATGTTTATTTTTATGTCTACATATGTATGTGTGTGTATACACTTATGATTTTGTTGACTAACAAAATTAAATCTTCAGCACACGCATAAACACCGCAATAAAAATAACATTCGCAACTTTTGCCACAAAAAATATAACGAAATATAAGCGAAAAGAAATACAAATATACTAAAAAAATACTAAATAAAAAATAAAATAACAATACCATGCACACATACGCGATGTTCAACATTAAATTGACATTAAATTTGATTTGAAAAAATACTAAAAAATGAAAGCCTTAACCGACTGCGTTGTTGATTTTTCAATTGCTATTTGTTTGGTTTTTTTGTTTTTGTTTTTTATTTTAAAAAAATTTTTCCGTAACATCTTATATGTACATAGGTGTGCGTATGTTTGCCAGCTGGCTTTTATTTCATATTTTGCATTTTTACTTTGCATAGAAATGTTTGCATTTGAAATGTTGCTGCACGCTGAGCGCCGCACGATTGGATTGCAAATATGCCAGAACGAGCGAAGGCAAATCTTTTTTTATATGTATGTACACTTCAGTTGGGCAGAGTGCGCCACATACAGAAGCAAACACACAAACAGAAACATATACAAAAATCGCACAAAAATATGCAAAACTACCAGTTGAAGAACAAACAGCAAGAGGTGAATTTTTGCAGTCAACTTGTAGAACAAATGCGTGGCCGCACCACCGGGTGGGCCAAATGACGAGAAAAATGTGGTTTTAGTGAGGTTAAAGTCCCACACTGACGGTGTTTTGGCTTTTGATGCTTTCCATTTCTAAAAAATAAAAAAAAAACACCACATCTGCCGCACTCATACATACGAACACAAACTGCGAGCGCACTTGAAGCGCAGTCACTGCCATGGCAGGTGATATTAAAAATTTCCAATATACGCTGAACGGCGCACCGTGTGGCTGAACACGTTCTATTCTTTTTTACGGCAAATCAGTTTTCATTTTATTGCACTGTGCACAGAAACCACAAACTGCTTGTCTTTGTAAAATCGGCTATCAAATGTTTGCCTGGTGTTCTCTGCTGCATGCGTTATTCATTTTTTGAGAAATTTTGTTATTGTTGTTTTTGCATTTTGCATGTTGCATTTGTGCATTATCAAATATTATAATCACAGTGCATACTTTATGTTCAATTTGATCACAATGCACATGGCTGAAGTTTCTCTTTTTATAAGTAAAAATAACACAAATTATATGGTTTGTTGGCCGTCGTTCAATGGTTGCAATTTAACTAGGAAGAGGCAACAGAGTTCTTAGCTCAATTGACTAAAATTTGCATAAAGATGAGATTGGGTCGGTTCATAGGGAAAGAGCAGGAAATTTACTTTTATATTATTTTCATTGGAGGGTCTTACAGTCACTAAAATTCCAAAACTGTAAGGAAGTGTGTTATAAGATGCTTTGAACATGTTATAAAGCAGTTTCTTCTATCATTTCATGCATCTATTGCAACAACGAAATTGTTTACTATCAAAAATATCAATTCTCCTAACTTATATATCCTTCCTGAGCCAACGCAATGCCTTGCATTAATAGTGCACTGCGCATTTGACCAAATTAAAAAAAAATTAGTGGTCCAATATGCATCGATATTTTGATAGCTATTCATTTCATTTCTCTGTCATAACTTTACCTATCATTACCTAAGAAAACTCATGCTGTGTGCCCTACTAAACTAAATTTAACAAATGACATTTGTTTCTCCAGGCAACTCTTCGTCTTCATCAATAACACTGTACAACAGCATTTCTGCAACAGAGTAACGACCGTATATTTCTGAAAGAGGACGTCGTACTGATCATTTTTGCCGAACAAAGTAATAGTCCAGCACGTCTGAGTTTTTTGTAATTTGCACATAAAGGTTAAAGGGTCCCTATAGACTTTTACACGGAAAGGATAAAACCGTGAAGAGCTAGAGCTTTGGTGTCTAAGACAAAATTGTTTGCATTAAAAGTGTTAATATTTTTTGTGTACACGTGAACTCCCCTCCCCCTTTCCTTACCCCCCTTTTTCATGTTTTTCGGAAAAATTTTTCATAAAAAGCTTGTATTGAGTAAAATATTGAAAAAAATACTATATTGTCTTTTGGGAAAATATTCCTCATTAAAAAATAGGGGGGGCTTCATACACCAAAACTTTCTCAAAACTTCCCCCAAAAAAATAAAGAGCCTTAGACATGAAACCTTCATTTAATACTTTTTTCATTAATTGCTTGCTCTGCTTGAGATGTTGAGAAAAACGTTGAATATTTAAAAAAAAAATTTATTTTCCATTGAAAAATAGTTCAGGTGGTCTCAAAAATATTCACACCTTTAATGCAAACAACTTTGTCTTAGACATCAAAGCTCTAGCTCTTCACGGTTTTATCCTTTCCGTGTAAAAGTCTATAGGGACCCTTTAACCTTTATGTGCAAATTACAAAAAACTCAGACGTGCTGGCCTATTGCTTTGTTCGGCAAAAATGATCAGTACGACGTCCTCTTTCAGAAATATATGGTCGTTACTCTTTGCACACAAAAAGTTTAAAATTGTTGTACTGTGTAATTTTACTACTATTATACCACTTTCAGTCTTTGAGGTCTACGATCTATGGATCTTTCTTTTAATATCACTGCTGAGTGCAATCGTATTAATCATTAATTTTTCTTAAAATTCTTGAAAAGTTTTTGCGGACAATTTCTTGAATTAAATAGTCTAATGCATCTCAAGACTCGGTTAGATTAGGTTATAGAGGCAGCTAGCCTATCATTCAATTAGCACTTTCGGACATTCCAAGCTCCTGCAACCCTAAAGCGGCCTTCAGGAAACCACAAATCGAATATTGCAACCAATATAAAACTTTTCAGAGCAAGTTCTAGAGTACAAACCATGGTACAATCATCATTCATTGCATTCATTCCTTTATAGAAAAAGTATATAATTCATAGTAGAATTTTTATTTCATGAGCGAAAAGTATTACTCAGAAAATAATTGTCAGAATACAATTTGAAAAATTGAACTTACCACATGACCGTAGGAACACAATTGGTCAAATTAAATTTAATGTATTTCTATGAAAGCGCACACAATTGACGACGCAAGCGTATGAACGTAAAAGCGTCGTACGCTCACTTAGATCTATTTCTATTTTTTACGCCGCGTATGGGCGTATTATTCATTTTTCGACAATTGAAAAACGTATTTTGAGTATTTTATACATTGCTGCTCACGCTGGAATTGTGAGCAAGGCAACGTCTGAACGTATTTCGACAGCGTATTTACGCGCCCATACGTCTATACGCTCCAATTGTGTTCCTACGGGGAGGCTTATTTTTTAATCAAAAACAAAAACTCGTCCCGTAATTTTTATTTTGTGTTGAAAAAATAAAACTGAAAAATAATTCTCATTCTGCAAGTGAAAAATAAAACTCACCGCATAATTTTTATTTTTCCCCAAAAAAATAAAACTCAACAAATAATTTTTATTTTCTGATCAACAAAAAAAAATCAACAAATAATTTTTATTCGGTGAGCACAAAGTAAAAATCAAAGAATAAGTTTTATATTTTGATTTTTATATTTAGCTCATAATTTTTACGGTCCCTGCCTGCAACTCATTGTGATGAGAGAAAAGAGAATGTGCCAATCTCAACTTAATCATGGTTGCTTGATGGTTGAAGCCAGCCTAAGCTTCGAATGAATGTGGAGATATTCTTCTTCTTCTATAAAGAATTTTGAACTTGAACCTATCCAGTGGGGCACACACGATTTAGGTTGCAGGGGTTTCGTTCACAACTTTTGAGTAAAATACTAATTGAAACTATTTTAAAAACATATTTATTAGGGGGTTCAACCCACAAATCCCCGTTTTAAGTGCACCGCTAAACTTGACGAACTTCTCAGATCGCAGTCAAAAGGCAAGTGGATCTCAAAATCTATGCTACGCGTGCTTGGCCACGTATACCCGTATGAACGATAAAGCTTCGACAAAAAAGGTATTCTACGCGATAGCTGTAGATCAACGTCAAAGAGGAAGACTGTGTCTTCCTTGAAAGGACCAAGTTGAAGACGTCCTATTACACCGTGCGACAAAAATTTAAAAAAATTTCACACCGGAAAAAATTCATATGGGCGTGAAACTAGAGACCAAAAATAGTAATACTGCGTACTCAGTTTTTCATTTCTACATCCGTTGTCCTTTTAAAAGGACTTCAAAATTTTGAAGGGGATACAAATTTAAAAAAATATTAAAATACTTAACCTCGTTAGAATATGATACGATATGTATATCAAATGAAAGAGGAAAGGCTCAGAAATTTAAATAAAATTGATTTTATATCTATTTGTAAAAAATGGATATGCAAAGGGTCCTTGAAAATTTTAATCCTTTACGTCCTTGAAAATTTATACAGAATTTTCTTGAAAAGTAAGTATGTTAAACCCCAAAATCTCCTTGATTACGTGTCAAAATTTCATTACTCTAACTTTATTGGTTCGAAAGTTATAAAAAAAGGGCGGAAGCTGCAATTCTAATGAAGTACACAAATTCTAATTTATTTATTTACCCAATTTTTACACATTTTAGTAACTATGAAATCAATGAAGCGATGAATTGCATAGTCTTGCATTATCTAGAAGAAGGTAGACTCAAATGGGCAACTTATTCTTCAACAGTCGGAGGAATCTAGCCGATAGGACTATTCACAGTCTACTTAGCTTTGTAAGATACTCAAACTGGTTCAGTGACTTAAGTAGTAGACTTAAGTTCAATTAGCTGTGGTATTGCAATATGTCTTTATGACCTAATAGGGCTTCGCCTTGGGACAGCTATTCGCAACATCCTATCTACCAACTTAAGGTTCTACTGATCTATTCAATAAAAAAGTCAACATTTCTTGCTCCTTTAGTCGATACTCATTCCATTCATATTTACCTGAGTCTGTTCCTTATGTTCTGCTGTTCTATTTAAATGCTCCAGTATAGTACATTCCACACTAAACTACATTTTAGCTGTGTAAATAATACATTTGCCATATGTACTGCTCCATTTTTGTCTACCAACGATCATTACTTCCGCCTATCAATTTAATTTGCATCCCCGTGTTGCTGCAGGCAGCAGTGAAAATTTAGCTTACTGGCAGCACAAAAATTAAAAAAACCGACACAAAAAGAAAGCGCTTAAATGCCACAATGCAACAAGAAATACAACTAGAAAATGTGCATACCCACACACACACACAGTCTTACATACATACATAATTGACAGTAGTGTGCACTGCTCCGCTTAAAATGCCCGACAGCAGCTCAAAATTTGTAGACATTTTACCTTTCGGCTTAATAAGTGCTCAGATTTGTGACATACGAGTGTGCTATATACAGCCAGAATATACATCTATATATATACTACTGCCTGTGTGTGTGTGTGGGTGTGTGTGTATGGGTGTGTTAAGCCCATTAGTTACGTGAAAGTTTGTCAAGGAACGCGACAAGGCCAGGCGAGCGCTTGTTAGCGTACGACGAATTTCACTATTTCACTTTACTTCAGTTGAACGCACGCTGGCGAATGTACGACGACCATGTCGCATGTGTGTCTTCCATGTTGTGTTGGCGTCACCGTTGCCGCTCAGCTGCTGCCAACGCGGCTGCTCATTTATTAAACATAACCCCATCAGCGTTGAAAACGCAAAGCACCGACTGCACGAACGTTCACTACTATACGATATGTATGTGTGTGTGTTTGAGTTTTTGTATGTATGTGTGTGTGCAGCTAGTTGTCGCATATGATTGCATGTGGCAATCGTGGCAAGTTTCAACATAAATTTTAATTAAGATTTTAAAATAGCTCTTTACAAATTTCCGCGTACATTCGGTTTATAACAGCAACAACAATTTTAAGCCGCATGAAACTTTGCGTTAAATGCCGCTTAAAGTTTTTTTGTGCTGCTGCGCTCAACTGTTGGCTGTGTAGAAAACAAAATATGCTGCATAACAATTAAAAATTCTACATCACTCATACGCCCCGTTTGCGCTCAAATCGCTTTAATCACTTTATTACTAAACGCATTTGGCAGTCGTGTAATTAAAGTTTTTTTTTGGTTTTTTTTTGTTGTATTCTAATGAAAAACTGTTTCCAACGAAGCACAAAAATCCATCATTCAGGCCACCAGGGCGCCAATAAAAACATGAAAAACAACGCATTGAAGCTTTTTGTCGCAGCCACTTAATGACTGGCTGCCCACATATGTATGTATAAATGTGTATATAGCACAGCAGCTGCACATGTATGTGTGTACCTCTGTCCATGCTTATGCATAATTTAATGAGTTTCGTCTGTTATTATAAGCTAATTTGTTAAGCTGAAGCAGGGAAATCCTTTAATGCTGCAAAAACATAACGTGAACGATATGTCTGTACGTGGGCATATATATGTACTATATAAGGCATAAAATATTTGCTTAAAAATATATTGATGTCTGTTTACGTGTAAGCATATGTAAGTGTGTGTGTGTGTGTGTATTTCTGTGCATTGAAAGCAAAAAACAACAGCCGCTAAAACGGCTTAAAAACTCAACAACAACAAGCGAGTACATTAAGCGACAAATGGCAAGGTGAAAGTGTATAAAAGTAACAACAACAGCAACAACAAAAATCAACCCAAAACAACAAAGTCACACAGGCTGGCTGACAGCATTTTACGAGCAGTAGCTAAGCATAAAAAGCATTGAGACGACGACGATGTTATAAAACTGCGCGAGTCAACAGACAAAGTGATGTTAGACACTTAAGACTGCCTGTTGCACACACGCACAAACACACACACACACATATAAATGTGTAACATATGCGCATGTTTTTGTTACAAGTTTGTCTTCTTGCATTATGTCGGTGGGTAGTGCCAGCAGTTGTTGTTGTTGCTGTTGTTATTGTTGCATTTTAAAAGCGCATTTCAAATGTAATCAGTTAAACGAAATTGCTTGACACTTTGCACAAGTGCGCACAACAATAAATGTCTTACATGAATGTACATACAACAACAATTCAGAGTATGTCGTAAAAACACAGAATTATTCTGTTATTTGTAACTTTATATGCGGCATAAAATAAGTTGAAATAATGTGTTTAGTAGATGCTTATGGGCCACGGGGCGTATGAGTTATGTCTAAAGTGTTGAGTAATTAATTTTAATTTTCATAGTTCGTTACAATAAATATCGGCAGGCATTATTTCATTGTAATAGTTGACATTATTTTGTCATAAAAAAACAAATTTGATGATGTGCACTGATGATGTGCTTTTGAGTTTAGTGTCATCAATTTTCATACTTAGAAAACAGTAAATGTCTAACAATAACCTGAATGTGGGGACATTATTTTCTCCGGAATTTCGCGATATTTTGGAGTAATTTAATAAAAAGGATAATTGATAAATTGCAATATTTGAGTGCATTAGGTTCTACCGGGTTAAGGTTATGAGTTCTTTGATCACTCTAAGAGGGATTTTCATTTCATTTATTTACGTTACCGTTAACTATAATTTTGAGAAAATTTTTCTACGTTGCTTCATAACTTTTATTTATGATTTTTTGTTATTCACGTTGCCGATAACTTTTATATGAAAGAAAATTTTGTTTACGTTGCTTCATAACTTTAAGGAAAGACATTGTTTTTTTTTACTTTGCCTTACCAGATTTTGAGTATGAATTGATTTTTAATTGTTTAGTTGTTGGTGCAAATTAGATTTCTGCAGTTACTTTGCGTTTGTCAATTTAAAACAATTCAAAATCAATTTATATCTAAAATGTGGTAATTCAACGTAAATTTTTTTTTTTAAATAATAGTTATCGGCAACGTAAATGAAAAAAATCACAAATAAAAGTTATAAAGCAACGTAAAAAAAAATTTCTCAAAATAATAATTATCGACAACGAAAAATATACTTGTAACTTATAAGCAGGAAAAGGATTTTGTGGAAATTGCCTTTTTTGTTTGCTGCTAGATAGAGCATTTCTGATTGAAAATGAGCACGAATTAGGTTCTCCTGATTAGAAATATACCACTTTTATTTTGCCTTTTTTGCCTTTTTCACCCTTAAATGCCTTTTTTAGTGCCTATTTTACCTATAAATGCCACAAAATGCCTTTTTCAAGATTTGTTGAGCGCCTTTTTATTTTTCTTTCGTTTTTAATATTTTCCACCTTTTGTTTCGCAAAAATACCTTGAAACTAAAAAAAAATTAAGTGGCAACATTGCAATTTCGTTAACTTATCGATGTTTTTACATTGATTTGATCATTCCTAAGCCGTTATTTTTTGTTGTGCAGTGGAAAATTTAAAGAAAATCAAAAATCAAAAAGTTCGGTTAGCGCAAAAATTTCCGCGCTGATAGTAGAGTTTGGTGGTGTTGAGAGAGGTGCTGAAATCATTTCTTTTATTTATTTTTTTTGTGATACAAGTACGGCTTTTATGCTTTTATATGAGATGTTAAAATATGAATTTAAAATATGTGCCTACATTTCAATTAAAATATCTTAGTTTTAGTTTTTAAACTATCTTTGAAAACCTTGATGTTCCTTTTCTTTTACAAAAAACGAGGTATAAATATTGTATGTTGCATACGACAGATGAAATAAAATTATTAAAAAATACATACCGTTTCCCCCTTTTTTTTAGATTTTCTAGTATTTGTTTCTGATTTTTAAATGCCTGTTTTTGCCTTTTTAACAGTTTTTAATGCCCTATTTTGGCTTTTTAGGCAGGTTTTAGTGCCTCTTTCTGTCTTTTTGGCAGTTTTTAGTGCCTTTCCGTGCTTTTTTTGCTATTTTATTTTGCCTTTTTTATAGCTTTTTAGGCCCTCAAAATCCTTTCCCGGGTTATAAGAGTTATTATGCAACTCAAAAATATTTATTACATGCTAATAGTTATGGGCGACGTAAAAAATTTCTCATTGGGAGTAATGATTATAAAGCAATAATTATAGAAATTTTTTAAATCAGGGCAATTTTTTGTATTCCCAAAAATATGGAAAATAATTATTTTACGTCTCTGCTTAGGAGTTTATTCGACCATTATATATATTTATTTATTAACTCCCACTTCCACTAAGTCCATTTTAAATGTTTCAGTCAAGAATGATTTTTAATTAAAAAAAATATTTAATATTAATGAAAACAATCCAAAGCTTATACTTAAATTATAAATTCCTGCAAAATATTTTAAAATTCTCTCGCATTGATTTTTTAGAATTTTGTACATTATTGTATCATTTGATATTATTTTTTGTATTATTTTTTCTAATTTTTCATCATTCTCCTACATTACTATTATTGTCTGAATTTCATTTTACATACAACAAAAACTACCAAAACTAGCTTCAGATTTGTAAAATTTCTTAATAAACTTTCTAATTCATTTTCTAAATAAACACTCACAAGAGTAATGAAAACTGAAGGATTAAATTATTTCAAGAGCTTTCGGTGCTGTCGGTGTCTTTGCTTACTTTTCAAATCACCAGCCAGTTGCAAAGCTGAGCCGGCCAACTCTTGTAACTTGGTGCACTTGTCTGTGAAATAATATTTACCGTAATGGACACTTGTGTTGTCTTCTTTTAGCCACTCTTACTTGCCGTCTTTACGGCTACCGCTCGGCGCTGTCGTCACTGTAACGTTGGCAATGCAAACTGTAAGACGAGAGTCACGTTAAAAATAGCAGAAAAATACGCTGTCAAAGCGTGCTTGAGCAAAATTAAGATTAATCTTATCAAATCGCAAAATTGTTGCGCTACGCTCGTTGAGTTTAGTGCGAAACTTTGACAGTGGGCAATATTGGATTGTGCAGTTAAGTCAAACATTAATTACATTTACTAAATTAGCTGTGCAACGCACAAGGAACGCGTGACAGTGGCGACTGCAAGAAAGATCCAGAAAAATTATTAAACGCAACTTGATGTGTCAACAATGGACGAAAAGCAGCCTTTTTTTTTGTATTTGTATTGTGTACGAATACAGCTGTGCTGGGCTGGGGTTGAAAGGTAAATACGATAGCACAAAGTTCAAAAAGTAAACATTCTTTGTAAAAGTTTATGGTAGACAAATAAATGCGCAACGTTCACAATGGGTTAAGAAAAATTCTGTGCTCTCAAATGAAATAAAAATTTCACTGTTAAGAGAGAGAAGGATGTTGTTTCATACATACAGATTTTCATGGGATACTTTCATATATTTGCCATTTGCAAGTAAGAGCGCAGCCAATGTAAGAAAAACTTTTCTTTTAATATTTTGTGTTGATTACAATGAAGAGGTCGCGCGTCGCTCAGACTCTCGATTCAACTCACTACTCAGCTGAGTGAAATTTGAAAGAAACTTTGATAAAACGCTTGTTGATATTTTTTACTTGGTGAGTATGTTATTTACATACCAAAATGTTAAAAATGTTAAGTAAAATAAATTTTAAAAGTGCCGTTCAAGCATTTTTAAGTTAAATGTAGCATATGAGTAACATTTGAGCTATTCATTTCAAAAGAATTGAAGAATCAAATGCATAAACACAAATAGAAACAATGGGCTCAATGCGAGGTTTCAACACGTCTCATATTTCACCGACACCAAAACATTTTTTGAATGGGTTTCCAAGAGTTTAAAATTATTAAAGTCGTATAGGGCGTATGAGTAACATTTTTTCGTTGTTCTTATAAATCAAATTTAACCCTCTACTGCCCCAATTTTTTTTTAAGTCGAAAAATTGTTCACCATGTACTTTTAGAATCATATAAGAAGGGAAAATTTTTAAAATAAAAAAATTTCCTTCTGTGTGGCTAAAAAATTTAACTGATGAACAGTTTCATGTTTTAGTGATTACACTACTCGATACGAAAAATGCACCTAAAAATAAAAGTGTTTTCTAGACTAACTTTGGGCCGCTGAACACGAACCTAAAAATCAAACAATTTTTTTAAAAAGCATTTTCAAAAAATCTTCGAAAAAACAGTTTTTCCCCTATTGTTTCAGTTATGAGCACATATCTTGTAAACGAATCATCCGACTAACAAAAGCTGTCCGGCGGTCAGAAGACAATACCTTAACCTTTCCAGCAATATATAGGCTGCCCAAATCAGATGAGATTTGGGGAAGTTACTGACGGTGAAAATTGTAAAAAAGGGAATTTTTCGACCATTTTCAATATCATAAATTTTTTAATGATTTTTTATTGATAAAATAAATTATCTGCTCTAGTTTTAAAATCTAAGATGAAAGATATATTATTTGAGCAAATATGAAGCCTAACATCAATAGAATCGAAAGAAACATGACAAAGTTATGAAGCAGTGAGTGAACACCAACTTTACATTTATTACACCGTGCGACAAAAAAAACATTTTTGCCGAGACCCATCCAAATGTTGATATAGACGTGAAACTTGAGGTCATTTATAATATCCTGGCGTAGTCAGTTTTTCATTTTTCATTTTCATTTTCCTTTTTAAAGGACTTTAAAATTTTAAGGACATACATATTTCAAATATTTTTTTAAATATTTGCCGTTGTGCAATGATGAAGATATGGGTATCAAATCAAAGAGGGAAAATTTCTCCTTTTAACTAAATGTCCTATTTTGAATTTTGAATCTAACATAGCTAACACTTCATTAACGGTTTCTTCATCAGTTTCTTCATAATTTTCTTCATCAGTTTCTTCGAAAACATCGAAATCCAAGTTTTCTAAAACTTCTTGTACTTCTTTGTCCCATAAAACCGACAATTTTTTTTTTAAATGCCGATTGATATCTATAAAACGGAAACCACATGCAAGTGTACCTTAGTGACCAAATGCATTAAATCTTTTTGCTTTGATGCCTGATGCAGCCAAGAGGCAGTCTGCTTTCCCAAGCCGAAAAAGTTACTGTAAATCCTTTTTTTTCACTATAAAACACTTGAAATCAATAAATTACATTACAAGGTACTCACTCATAATTTTCTTGTTTTAATCTTTTAACGAAAAGTATTTTTATTAATTTTTTATTTTCTTTACTTTTCACGAAATAATTATTTCTACTAATTTCCACGAAGTTCAACTTTCAACTGATAATATTGGGAAACATGTGATGCTTACAGCCGTGCAACATTAAAGAAATGACAACTTAATTTATCTAAAACATGCCATAAAAATTTCATTAAAAAAAATTAATATTTATGTGGACTTTTCTAGGTTTTTGTGGACCGTGCCGTATGGCCGTATGGGGCAGTAGAGGGTTAATGTTCTACTAAACAATATTTAAGGTCATATAAGGTCATATAAAGATCACATAACTTCCACTACCAAAAAAATTTACATTTGGATTTTGTTTAGTTTGATGGGGCGTATGAGTAACATTACTTGCATGCATTTTTAGAACCTCGAAATCAAATGTATTGATATTCAAGTTAAATTTAATTAAAAAAACATATTCAAAAATTGAAAAAATATTTCATTTCTTAAACTTAGATAAAAGATGGAAAATCTTTTCCTGGAATTGATTTTTTACTACACACTCGATTATGACATTGTAGTGTTTGTTGTCTTTGCTTCTCTCACACCAGTAATATCAAACTAATTGAAATAAAGCACTGTTTCCCTACCACACACACACACACACACACACACACATTCATGCATACATAGTTAAGTAAACATGTGGCAGCCACTTCTCCGCAGCCGCATTAACACATCCCCCTCAAAATTGTTAACAGCCCAACAATGTTGACAGCTCGCGGTGACTTAACAACACCCGCATCCCTTTTTTCACTTACAGCCTGCATTAGGCTGTCAGACAGTCGGAGCTTGCTCTAACCGCAAATTAATTTAAACAAATTATCAGCCAACGATGATCGCACCTCAACCCACACCTCCTTATCACTGTTACCAACAGCAACAACAACAACAAACAACAACAACAAACAACAGCAACAAATTCGACATGCGTCAAGCAAAGTGAAAGTGAAAATTGGCAACGAACATTTTGCAGTGAAATGTGTCGCCGTTGTCAGCTTTGAGCACGTTTTCAATTATCGAATGAAAGTTTGCTGGCATTGTTGTTGTATGTAGCTGTTGTTGTAGCTGCCTGCTCGCGTCGTTATGGTTGCTGCTGCTACTGTTAATATAATGTAACGTGAAGTGGTGCGTGTACAAATGCGGCCCCTGAATGATGTGACATTTGCGCCGCAGAAACATTTGTCTCGGTGTTTAACTTGCTTTGCTGTGTTTGCGCTGTTGCGCCGAGCTGCTGGTGGCAAGTTCACGTTTCACGTTTCTCGACTGCGTGCTAACCACACAAATCGCACACAATTCAAGTTCAAGTCGTTTTCTGTGTGCCGCTTTGTTGCTGTTGTTGATTTCGTTTGCCATTTTGCTGGCAAAAACAAAGCATCCTAAAGCTGTCAAATACCAAATCGTGTATGCGCCACTTGCCAGCCAAATGTGTGTGTGTGTGTCTGTGTGTGTGTGTGTACGGCACAACAAATACAAAAGTTCACAGCGCCAGCTGGTGAACTTTTAACACGTACGCAAAGCTGCCTGACGATGGTAGCGGCAACTGATAGATGGCAAATGGTGGCAGCACTTGAAAAAGAATTCTGGCTGCAGCTTGTTGTTGCTGCTGCGGCGGCTGCTGTTGCGGCTGAAGTTAATTTGCTTTACTGAATTCAGGTAGCGATGTGTGAGTGTGTGATATGTTCACCGAGGAAACGGATGCGCGGAAGGATAGCGAAAATTAAATTGTCATTTCTATTTGTGCTGTTGACAAAAATCACTAAGAGCTACACGCTACAGTCGGCAGCGGACGGTGGTGAGTTGATGCATACCAGAAACTGAATAATTCAATAATTTTAATACATTGCAGCATGGAGGTTGGCTACGAAATATTTGCCCATAGGAGGCCACAATAGTCATACAAAAATATTTTGGAAAAATACGAAAACCCAGGTAAAACAAAATGAAAAAAAAAACAAAATTATTGCTTACAAGAGCTAAACATTTTCATATAAAGCATGTAATGTAATAATTTAGAAAAACTTAGAGTGATTTATAAGCCCAAAACTTTGAAAATTTGTAATAAGCAACGATTTTATGTGCTTAGTGGGGCGTATGAGTAATATTTCTCTAACTCTAACTTTATTGGTTCGAAAGTTATTAAAAAAAAGCGGAAGCTGCAATTCTAATGAAGTACAAAAATTCGAATTTATTTAAGTATCAGTATTTAAAAAAAAAAAAAATAAAAAGATACAAAATCAATGAAGCGAGAATAATGAAATTTTGACACGTAATCAAGGAGATTTTGGGTTTTAACATACTTTTCAAGAAAATTCTATATAAATTTTCAAGGATATAAAGGATTAAAATTTTCAAAGGAACTTTTTCATATCCTTTTTTTATAAATATATACAAAATCAATTTTATTTAAATTCCTGAGCCTTTCCTCTTTCATTTGATATACATATTGCCATATTCTAACGAGGTAAAGTATTTTTTATATTTTTTTATTTGTTATCCCCTTCAACATTTTGAAGTCTTTTTAAAAGGACAAAGGATGTAGAAATAAAAAACTGAGTACGCAATATTACTATAACTGGTCTCTAGTTTCGCGCCCATATGGATTTTTTCCGATGTGAAAAATTTTTTTAATTTTTGTCGCATTAATAGAGCGCTTCCTATTAAATAAATTCAATGTATTGTTGCTAGTATTGAAAAAGCATATTTTTAATTTTCTTTTAAGTGAATTGTAGCGCACAACTGGCTTCGTATAGTCATTACCACTTTGAGTTTTATGTGTGCGCTATATTCATTCAAATTTACACAGCAAACGTAATTTGATGCGTGTGTAGGTTTGAGTCCATTTTGTTCATTGTTTGGGTTACCACATTTGGTTCGCACGTTGCGCATTTTACACTTGAATTAAGATCCTGGTTTTGGCATAATTGAGGTGTAACAAATTGCAAACGATGCAATCTAAATTATTTACTTAAGTGAGTAATTGAATTGAACACGTTGCTTAACTTACCGCACTTAAGTGCAAAAGAACAACAAACAAGAGAAAAGAGGTGTGGGAGAGGAAAATTGCACAACAAATATAAAAAGAAATGAATTTTCCTGGAATGGCACGTAAAAGCAGTAAGTTTATGCTTATACGAGCGCATGTATTTAGTTAAATTATACGCTCCAAAAATTTTGCATAAATATGAATTTTATTACATCAATTGTCACAGCTGCAAAATTCGCCCTCAACTCATATCAGTAACATACTTTATTCATAACAATACACACTTGATGAACCTGATGAACACAAACACTCATACAGTTACATACTCGTCCATACACAAATTTACAGCGTTTTGCACTTATAATTTCAGCCGCAATTCCGCTGCACAAGATTACAATCGACAAAACTTTGCACAGCCACTGACAAAATATTTCAATTTCACAACTCCAAAGCGCTGTGAGCGTATCACAACGAGGCGAATATGAGTTGCTGGGCAACGCGGCAAAAATTCAAAATTTTGTGCTATGCTTTTCGCGCGCTGGCAGTCGTTGCTAAATTTGAGCAATTTGCGCATTTTTATAATTTTTTTTCAACTGCCCAAACTTGTGTGAATTTTTGGCACTTATAAACAATTTAAAGCAAACAGCAATAAAAAAAAATGTTTTACTAGCAACAAACCGCAAGTGTCCTACACAATTTATTTGTTACGTATACGACAGGTGGACCCATACGGCCACAACCACCGAGAAAAGCTGCAGCTCAGCGCATTGCTCTCAGTTTTACAGTGTGTTTGTGTATTTTGTGTGGCACGTAAATGTTTTAGTGCTCATAAACACGCGCCCACCACCAATCAGTGTTGCATGTAATCCCCAAAAGCGTGCCCCAAATCGTCTGGTATGCGGCCAGTGCGTAATTTATGTGCGCCAGCAAATGGTTTTATTTGGGCGAAATTGCTTTGATTTCGATTGTACGCTGCGCTGTTTTTGGTGATTTTTACGGTCAATTGAGAGCGCAACGTGTCAAAGTGAGCAATAAAACATTTTCGGTACTGACATCCGCGCGAGCGTAACGCTCATTCAATATTTATGAGCTAAGCCTAAAAAACGAAAGAAACACTAAAAGAAACAACAACAAAACGTTTTTAGATTGCTTCCAGCTAGTGAACGCAACAACGCAATACAACAATATAATCGTTATTTTTTCTTTTATCTGACGCTTATTGACTTCATAATCGCCAGTGGGGGGTGTGGCACAATCTGCAAATAAAAGCAAGGCGCAACCATGGGAGGCGTTGTGTCTGTATGTGTATGTGTGTCAGGTTTGGTACGGCAGCGTATTGAGTATTTCATTTCCCACATCTCCACACGGATGGGTGTGACTCATTTTAGCCCCCTGTGACCCAGCGCTGCGATCCCTTTTGATTTGTGTCCCAGCGAGTGACCCAAGCGGAATATGCGTGCATCGCTCTAAGCCAAATACATGTGCCATGTGTCGCTTTTTGGTATATAACTGTCAAACGTGACATTTATGTGACAAATAGTTGTCACAATAACACTGACGAAATACGTCAACGTCAACGTCAGCGCCAACGCCAGCGCATAGTGCATTGTATTTGTTATGGCAGCAACACATCGAGCAGCTGTCGCCCACTCACACCACCCAGTTTGAAATGTTCACATTCAGCTCGTCCCCTGACCAATGCAAACAACAAACCAAAACATTTGGTCGAGCTATGCTGCGAAAGGGTCAACCCTGTCATTGACATCGGCTGTGGCAAACTGTGCCGCATGTTGCAGGCTTCGGCTGCGTGCTTTTTAAAAATGCCGAGTTTTACGTGTTTCATTTTGCCATTTGCTATGACAGATATTAAAATCACCCGGTTTGTTTCAAATGTTTTTTGTTTTTATAATCTTTATATAAAAATAACGCGAGCGACTCGTCTGACTGTTGCCATGTTTTTATTTACATTACTCCCATTTGTTTCCTCCTTCCTTCCACAAAGTTTAATAAATGCTCATAAAACATGAGTTTAAAATTTTCTATTTCGTATTTAAACGCAAAAGTTTTCATAGCAATTTGCTGACTAAAAATAAATAAGCTGGCAAGTCAAATATGCTTTTGAACAGCGACAATACAGCAGTGAAGCGTTCAGTATGAAAAGCAAATTTGAAATGAATATTGGATATGAATTTATTCGAATTTGATGAAATCTTTAGCTCATGAAGTTGTTAAAACTGTCATTCAAAAGTGATTTGAGTATTTCATATGTCGATTTCGACGGTAGCTGGCAGACCATACAATTATGAAAGAAAAATATAAAAAAATGGAATTTGAGTTTCTCAAAACGTGGCTTAAGGTGGCTTTGAGTTTGAGTTAAGGGGAGAGATCAGTTAAATTTTTTGGAGAGTTGAAATTTTTTTTCCCGGAATCGGTTAGTTCAATGCCTTGAAAACATCGTCCTAAGAGGATTTTTCAAAATTCGAACGCGTTCTCTCATAATGCTTAGCTGAAAGTGAGTAAAATCAATAAATTCTTCTCCTTTTTCCTGTTTCCAAACTTCAACCGCGTCTCCTGAAAAGTTGCACTTTTTGAAATGGCAACCCTCGTAACTCGGAAAGTTTATGTCCGATTGACTTGAAATTTAGCACACACCTTTATGTACTCTTTTTATGTAATCTGTTCTAATGCGAATTGTCAAGCTCGCGAAAAAAACCCTCTGGCATGACGTCTATGTCCAAAAACGAGCCTTTTTTTCACTTTGTCGGCATTTTCGCGATATTTATTTTTTTGCATATTTTGTTAGGGGGATTCATAGCTCTATCTATTCTTAACAGAACGTACTTTGACTTTTTGATTTCAGATAAAAATTGCGGACTCTACGTTGGTTGCCAATAAAAATTTTTTTTGTAAATTCAATTAATACACTCTTAAATAAAAAAAAGTTTGGAAAGATTCGAACATTATTTGTACCAAAAAAAAAAAAAGAAAAAAAGACCAGTTTAACTGATCTCTCCCCTTAACACTAGAATGCCTGACAATCTGACATACCTAAAATGCCCATATGTAGTCATATGACTACATTATTGTTTACTGACTTTTTTTTTATTTTATTGTTTTTTTAGTAGCAAATATGAATAAATGTACACGAAATTAAACTAAAATAAGCATTTAGTTTTTATTTTTTTTATGGTTTACAAAGTAAATTCATTTAAATATAATGGCGTACTTTACACATCAATTGGACAAAATGGGATGAAATTTGGAATTTGTGCATGAATTTTATGAGTGAGTTTTGAATCGAAAAACTTGAGAATTGTCACAGCCTACTATGATATTATTTTTTTTGATGTTTGTAATTATTTGAAATTATCATATTTCGCAATTGAAGGTGCATATTTTTCTATTTATAGGTAGTCAAAATGACTACCATTGCGCATTTAAGGTAAATTTCGCAAAATTGGGGTAAAAAATTTGTTTAAATATTTTTAATTTAATTCCATTTAGCTTTAAAAATTAATAAAAGTCACGTAAGATATTTTTTTAGAAAGCGATGCAACAAAAGTTATTTACAATAAAAGACCTCAATGTAGTCAAAATGACTACCTTGGGCATTCTAGTGTTAAAGTTGGTTTCTGCTAATAATTTGCATTAGAAACATAATTATTGCCATTGAGGATTTAGAATTTTTATGGCAAACATGGTTTTATGGGCTTTTTGATCTAATTTGGTTTATATAAAGTCTGAAACTCCAGGTTAATAACTTAACATATATTTTAGACGAGTTTAATTTAGTTCACTGAAAATTGTACCAGCTCACTGATATTTGAACGAGAAGGCAGCAATCGCTACCCAAGGCAGAACAAACTTGCGTCATATTTAAGGAGTTAAATATGTTTACTCATTGAGCCAGTTTGAGATTTTAACGAAGCCCAGTAGGCTGAAGAAGAGAATAGTTTTATCGAATAGATTACCTAGATTGTCACTTATTGAATCATTTGAATTGAATTAAATTGAATTTAATCTCTTTTGAAGATTAGTAGACTGTGAATAGTCCTATTGGGTGGGTCCCCTGGACGGTCGAAAAATAAGTTGCCCAGGTGATTCTTCCTTCTTCGTGCATTTTTATCCTCGTCCCATACAGTTTCTACAGAAGTCATCAGAAAGCAAACCCAACCTATTTACATGACAAATTGATATGTTGTATATTTTTTTAATGAGGGAGTTCTCTAGAATGACCTAAGTTTAAAGATGGCCAAATTTGACGCGCAGTAAATCCTATGTTGCCTTCAGTCTATTTTAAGTTAATTTTTTGTATCGAGTAGTTTTTTGTGTGAGTACATCACTTACAGGTTAAAAGAAAGATACCAATTGTTTTAATCTCTTATTGTAGTCAAACCCATCCGAGCGAGCTTGTCTGTTCTACAGTTCCCTGGAATGTCCTGGAAAACTAATATTTTTACGAAGCTGCCTGATAGTCGTTTTAAAAAATTTGCTACAGTTAAAAATAATCTTTGATGTGTAGAATCAGGATAGTAGCAGCAAAAGTAATAACTAGGGAGCGGATTTCTAATATTCTAAAATTAAAATTTGAAAATATGCATCTAAAATTGGAAATATATGCAAAAAAAAATTTTATCAATTTATTGTGAATATAAAAAATACCATACTAGCAAACCAAAAAACACACGAACAACCATTTAAAATAAGAATTCATATTGAACACTTTTGAATTAATGCGTCTTCGAAGTTAAAGAAAACAGATATATAAAAAAAAAAAATTTGGAAAAATATTGAGAACACAAAGAATACCCAAGAAACCTTAGTTGCACATGTTACTCGCCTACACTTGTAGTCACTTGTAGTCACAGGGTGACTCGCAAAATTTGCAATCAATAAATTTCTTCATCTTTAGTATTTCAATATATAACAAACTAGCTGGGCCCTGCAGCTTTGCACGCAAGTTTGAAGTCAAGGACCCAATAAATCAAATTTATTCATACAACACTCTAACCAATGTTTTGCCCCGTTAGACTCCGAATTTCAAAAAAACTAGTGTCCGACCGAAACTACTTTTTTGGGCCGAAACCGAAACTGAATTTAGGTTTTCTTTTTTTAATATTCGGCCGAAACCGAAACTTTCTAGTTGAAATAAAAATCACCACATCAAGCATCAAAATCACAAATTTTTCACCAACGAATTTTACTTTAAGTAAATAAAAAAAAAACAAACAAACATAACATAAATAAATAAATACTTATCAATAAAAACAATTCTTTATTTTTTTTCAAACATAAACATAAAAAAAATCACTCTTTCGTACCCTACTCGCTAATAATCAAAATTAAATAATTTAATATTACATTCTAAAAAAAAACAAGTTTATTTATAATGGTGGCATCTAAATTATCTTCTAAATGCAAAAAATATTCTAGAAAGTTTCGGAATATTTTTTGCATTTAGAAGATAATTTAGATGCCACCATTATAAATAAACTTGTTTTTTTTTAGAATGTAATATTAAATTATTTAATTTTGATTATTAGCGAGTAGGGTACGAAAGGGTGATTTTTTGGCCGAAACTGAAACCGAAACCGAATATTCGGTCGGACACTAAAAAAAACCCATTTTGGCGGAAGTTTATTTTTTTTTAAATGCACCTACAGTTCAAATTTCATGTTTGTAGCTTTAGCGGTTTGGGCTGGGCGGTGATGAATCAGTCGGTCAATCGATCAGTGAGTCAGCCAGGACAAACAATTATATGTATGTATATAGATATGCCAAAATATGCACTAACAATTCAATGCCATTTCAAGGGAAATTCCCTGATTCGGAAAGATGAAATTCATCGCAGATGACATCCATTTTGTTGAAAATATTTATAAAAAAAAACATAAATTTACATGGAAATCCGTTCCCTAGTAAAAACCAATAACAACCAATAATAACCAAATCAATAACCCATGCCACAAAAATAAGTAATGCACATTCTTCTTAAGTCAAAAACTTATCACATCTTCCTAATGCGATCGCATCGAGTGCACAAACTTTTTACTTATTTACTAATAAACAATCACTTAGAACCAAAATAAACCACATATTCATCCAAATATGACAAAAAAAACATCACTAAGCGTACGAAATAAAAAACCATGCAAGGATACAAGAAAATCATGCAAGAAAAAAAGCAACGACCGAAGGGGGAAAAACCCATCAAAAACAATTTTACCTTGCAACACAGCTGAAAATCGTTACTGCGACAACTTTTTTTTTTTTTACAGCACAACACGCGCCCACAACACAACACAAACACACACGCACAAACACACAACTCAAATCACTGCCACACTAAAATGTCGTTGAAATGTTTGGGGGTGTGTGTGTGTTTTTGGTGGCGTTGCCCGAAAAAAGGGTCAAAATTGGATTTTTATTTGTTTAGGGCCGAGCGTATACGTAACACGAGATTACTGCCGGTCAGGCCGCACTCACACTCTCAGTCACACACATACATAAACACATAAACGCACACATATGTGGCATTTGGCATGCCAAAGTGTAGTCGTTTACACATGTTACGCCAAAACCGACCGCTCCGAAAGTTGACATGTCAACGCTTGCGTAGATAACGGCTGCTATTTGCCAAGATTTCTGCACCTCAGTGTGTATGTGCGAGATTGAGTGTGTGAATGGCTGGCTGGAAGGGTCAAAATGTGGATTAAGCAATTGAAAATGGATTAAATGTGGACATGGCGGGACATGCTAATGCGACTGCTTGCATGCTTATTTATAAACGAGTAGCTGTGTGTGTGCATGTTTGCTTATATGTGCGCTGGTGTTGGTGTTTACGTGTGCTTGACGTAATACCCGTGCACATTGAATTGGATTTAAATTCCCAGGACATTACCTAATGAGTTTAGTTTCATGCCACCGAACCGATGATGTAGCGTAGCTGTTGCTATAATCTCGGCAAACCCACATTTAAGTCTGCTGGCCGCACTGTGCACATAAATATCTGTATTTACTCGTCGTTCCGACTGCGTACGTGCGCTGGCTGTGTTTTTGTTGTTGGCATGGCTTTGCCGAAAATTGAAATGTGCATGAAAACGACAAAATTCTTACAAGAGTTGTGAGGATTAGAGCTCATGCAGCGACTTAGGCGTACATTTGTCACG
This sequence comes from Melieria picta, assembly GCA_964056695.1. Taxonomy (NCBI): domain Eukaryota; kingdom Metazoa; phylum Arthropoda; class Insecta; order Diptera; family Ulidiidae; genus Melieria; species Melieria picta. Next base: position 115,136,096 of record OZ057399.1, on the reverse strand, counting down.
CTCTCGGCCCCTCGCAACGGTCCGACGGCCACTACATTTCAATCGAGCACTAATGCCAAAGGAGCATTTCAGTGACAGAGGGAAGTCACAGTGTGAGAACAGAGAACACAGAACGAGAACCTATCTCAACGTTGCAGCACAGCTGCGCAGCGTATTTCGACTGCTGCTGCAATTGCCTCTTGACAATGAAATATTCAATTTTATTGCCATCCTGGAAATTTATTCAAACCTTGAGTTTTACGTTCTTGTGCAGTAAGCAAATGTGCAAAGATTTGCTGTGCCATTGTCGTAATATTTTTTTGTTATTTAAAGGTGTAGTGAAAGATTTTAGAGGTCAACAAATGTCAGGAGATTTGGAAATATTGGTATATCACAGCACTGAAATAATTCGAGAATTGTTCTTGGTACTTTTTGGTGCCTTGAAGTCAACAAATGTTAGCAGATTTGCAAATATTTATAAATAAAAAAGTAATGAAATCATTCAAATGTTGTTTCTTTCTGTCGCCATTTCTATGTTGATTTGTTTTCGTTCACAGATTTGAAAAAAATGTTAATAAAAAAATAACAGTGACCGTACCGGTTATGTTTTTATCGCACAAGTCAGATTTTAAGTGTTATCCTTAAGGTGTATTTTTCCCGACAAAAATAAAAATTATTTTGTGCTGATAAGTCGCACAATATTATTTTTATTTTCAGGCAAAAATAACTGTTACTTTTTACTTTTATTTTATCTGTCAAAAATAACGGTTATTTTGTGAGTTTTAGTTTTCAGATGAACATTGTAAAATAACAGTTATTTTCGGTCGCTGTAAAATAATAATGAAATATTTTAAGAGTCTTTTCTTCTAGCCAGAATTTCCACGTTGATTGCACCGTGCGACAGTATTTTTCACACCAGAAAAATCCATATGTGCGTGAAACCAAAGACCAAATATAGTAATACTGCGTACTCAGTTTTTCATTTCTACATCCTTTCTCCTTTGAAAAGGAAATTTTGAAGGGGATAAAAAATAAAAAAAATATAAAAAATACTTAACCTCGTGAGAATATGGCGATATGTATATCAAATGAAAGAGGAAAGGCTCAAAAATTTACATAGAATTGATATTTTATCAATTTGCAAAAAAAGGATATGAAAAAGGTCCTTTGAATATTGTAATCCTTTATATCCTTGAAAATTTATGTATAATTTTCTTGAAAAGTAAGTATGTTAAAACCCAAAATCTCCTTGACCTCGTGCCAAAATTTCATTACTCTAACTTTATTGGTTCGGAAGTTATTAAAAAAAAGGCGGAAGCTGCAAGTCTAATGAAGTACAAAAATTCTAATTTATTTGAGTATTAGCATTTTAAATAATAAAAAGATACAAAATCAATGAAGCGAGAATAATGAAATTTTGACACGTGTTCAAGGAGATTTTGGGTTTTAACATACTCACTTTTCAAGAAAATTCTTTAAAAATTTTCAAGGATATAAAGGATTAAAGTTTTCAAAGGACCTTTTTCATATCATTTTTTTGCAAATAGATAAAAAATAAATTTTATTTAAATTCCTGAGCCTTTCTTTTTTCATTTGATATACATATCGCCATATTCTAACGAGGTCAAGTATTTTTTATATTTTTTTATTTTTTATCCACTTCAAAATTTTGAAGTCTTTCTAAAAGGACAAAGGATGTGGACATAAAAAACTGAGTACGCAGTATTACTATGTTTGGTCTCTAGTTTCACGCCCATATGGATTTTTTCCGGTGTGAAAAATTTTTTCATTTTGTGTTGCACGGTGTTATTTGACTAAAAAAATTTTTCAATTCATATACAAAAGTAATGGAATGAAGAGTTTTTTTTCTTTCATTCGGCATATCCACGTTGACCTTGAGGTCAGTGAATGGCAGAAGATTTGCGAACATTTCCAAATAAACTTAGTGAAACAGTTTGAGATTTCTTACTCCAGTTTTTTTTACTCCAGTTTTTGTATTGGTCTATTTTCGAGTCTCATGACTAAAGTATTTCCAATTTGATATGCTGGTGTTCCATGGTGCTTAAGTGTGCACATTTGCACACAATTTGAACCTATACTGTCAACCAGTGGAAAGAATGAAAGAAAGAAATCGCTCAGAAACGATCAACTTTAGTAAATAGGAAAGGAATTGTGTTCCATTAGGACAACGCCAGATCACACACACATCGATAGTAACACGCCAGAAGCTTCGGGAGCAGTGAATGGAGGTGAATGCAAATACACCTTATAATCCAGACCTGGCTCCAAGTGATTACAACCTCTACTTATCTACGGTAAATGACTCTTCTAATGAAAATTTGCCTTAAGAGAAACTTGTGAAAATCTACTGTTCTATTTTTTTTTGTCAATAGGGATGAGGGTTTTTATGAGAGAAGCATAATGAAATCACACCTTCAAATGGCAACAAGTTATCAAACAAAACGGTGCAAATTTTATCTCAATCATTCGGATCATTATAACTAAGATTTCAAGGCTTAACGAAGATTTCATTAAAAAATAAGGGATTTCTCTTCCTTACACCAAATATATAACCAATCATTTATACTGTAATATAGCTACAACTGGCACAAATTAAAAAAAAAATCATGATGTCAACCGATTATAATAAATGGGCCACCACTTTTAGTACCTGAAACTAGATTCAAAATCATTCTATATGAAAGCCAAATCGACTCTCTGTTATTCTAAAATTGCATATTCTCGAAGATATTGAAGTATGTGTTTGTAGTTAATGTTCTCGATATTATTTTTTATGCATATTTTGTTAAAGAAAGTCTCATTTTATAAGTTTTGATTTCCTTGACATTCAAATTATTGAAAAAATGTATTTCTTTGATAGATTTAGATTGTGTAAGCAACCTTCTTTTAAAAGCTCCTATGCGAGCTAAAAGATGGCTAAAAGTAACAACACATTCTGCAGTAAGTAATAGCTTAGTAGGTGCAACATTCAACAATATTTTTAATTTCCATCTATATTCAATTTCTCTAATAAATTTAAACAAACAATGAAAACCATTTCATCTCCTCACCTACAGTGACATCCTTCATTACTTGCAATATGCCAGCAATCAATAACTTATTTGTTATTGCACAATGATTAGTACTAAACATTACAATTTCCATACAAATTGTAACTATTACATTACCTAAATTCCATTGCCACATATTTAGCTGTGAGAAAATTTAAAGCCACCATTGCTGACACTTCAAACCCCAACGCTATCAATGCCACTGAATTATCGACGCTTGCGTCTTGAATGCTACATTATTTGCAACGTTATTTCTTACACATCGGCATTTAGTCCACATTTTCATATACAATTTTCACTAATAACTTCTACATGCACACTTTTGGTACGACGATAATTTCAATGTAAAGTGTCATGTTGCCTGACATGACTTTTCACACTCAATCCCTGCCATGTGCGAGTGTGAGTGTGGTTGTGTGTCTGGCTGAGTGTTATAAAGCAACAACTACATGCGCATAACAAGAACAACAACAACCGCCATCAGCGCAACTGCAACAACAGCAGCAGCCGGCGTCGTCAATGTTTATGTCTCAGTGTTTGTGTGTGTGTGTGTATGTGTGTGTGGCAGTGTGCGCAAACTTGGCAGTAATTTTATGCAAAATATGCAAAAACAAATACAAAACAAGTGTTGTAACGGCTGATGCCAATCAGTGCGACACCACACTGGCTTTAAGCGACAAATAAACAACAACAAATGCAACATCTGTATGTAAATATGTACAGTGCTATGCAGTTGTTGGCAGCCAAGCCAAGCTAGACATATGCGCCTTGCATGGTAATTATAGACAGGAAAATTATAAGTAAACGAGACATCGTTGAGCATGAACCCAAAAAGTTGAACGTTTTCATGGACAATTAAGATTTAACTGTGGCAAAAAGTTAATGGGCAGTAAAAGGATAACAAGAATTTTGTGTCATAATCTAAAAGACGATGTGTTTTTGATTAGTATGGACGCGACTTATTGATTGCCATAGGCATAAAGTTCATCTACTTTAATTTTGTTTCCATTTGTAACTTAAGGCAAAATAGTCTGAATCTCACAAAACGTTTAATAGTTTTCTTCCTCATCACCAGCACTAATCGCTCAACCTTAACTTAACCTGAACTTCAGCATAACTTTTCAATAGGGAAAGTTCAGATCCAATGCTGGTCATACTTTCATCCACTGAAGAGTAAAGATTGTGTAGTCTAGCTTAGCTTCCATACCAGAGATCCGCATCAACTATAAAGTTAACCATAGGGGAAAATAACACACACAAGATTTCATATTTTATTTCATTGAACCCCGAAAATCATTAATTTTAACACTAGAATGCCCGAAAATCTGACATACCTAAAATGCTCATATGCAGTCATTTTGACTACATTATTGTTTACTGACTTTTTTTTTATTTTATTGTTTTTTAAGTAGCAAATATGAATAAATGTACACGAGATTAAACTAAAATAAGCATTTAGTTTTTATTTTTTTATGGTTTACAAAGTAAATTCAATTAAATAAACTAGCGCACTTTACACATAAATGGGATAAAATGGAATGAAATTTGAAATTTGGAATTTGTGAATGAATTTTATGAGTGCATTTTAATTTGAAAACCTTTGGGAATTGTCAAAGTCTACTATGATATTATTTTTTTAATGTTTGCAATTATTTGAAATTTTTATATTTCGCAATTGAAGATGCATATTTGTCTTTTTATCAGTAAGATTTGCTGAAAATTTTATATAGGTAGTCAAAATGACTACTTTTGGGCATTTAAGGTAAATTTTGCAAAATTGGGGTAAAAACTTTTTTTACAATATTTTTAATTTATTTATTCCATTTAGCTTTAAAAATTATTAAAAGTCACGTAAGATATTTTTTTAAAAAGCGATGCAACAAAAGTTATTTACAATAAAAGACCTCAAGGTAGTCAAAATGACTACCTTGGGCATTCTAGTGTTAATGCTTTGGTGATCTCTGCAAAATATTTCGTTCAGCACAACGATGTGGTTGCTCTCATAGAAAAACACTCTAAAATACAGGGTCCGAGTATAAAAATTAAGAAATTGCTTATGGAATGTTGCTAATATAATCACATAGAAGCCTAAAACGTAAAATTTAACATTTTAACTTTCCCAACTAAAAACCTGTAGCGAAAGGGTTAATGAGGCTCCCATACAAAATCATCGTTTCTAGAAAGTGGGCTCCCGCTGCTCTCAGGTTGCCCCGAAACGTATCATATATAAGGCTGACCCCCATTTATTTTCTCTTCGGAATATTTTTTCTATACACACCTAACCGCTTTATTTAACTCTTAGGGGGGCTGCCATATAACACTAGTCATTTTAAATTGAACTGTCTACCCACTTGTAAATGTAGTAGAGTAAGCGAAGAAAGATCGTATCTCAGAAACTACAGAACCGATTTGAATGATTTATTCAGCAGTCGTCAACATTTCTGAGTGCAGAAAATACAAAATTAATTAAAGTTTAAAATTTCACCACCAGGGGGCGCCTCCCATACAAGTGAAGTAGTTAGGTTGTCAACTTTTGGGTTTGTACGAAGCAAAAATCAAAGTGTATTGTCGAAACTTCATTATACCCTCTACTTCGAATATAATAGCAATTGTAATTGATTTTCCGAAGCTATCTTCAACAAATTTTTTATCAACAACAGAGCATTAGTTGACCGATTGCTCTTGGCAGTCAACCAAACGTTTAATATATCGCGGATTTGCACTCAAGTCTTCACCGAAAAATGCCAATGCGCAGCTGAAAATTTTACGGCATAATGTACATACTTGCCAAAACAAAATATTAAAACATTTCGAAAGTGATAAAAAGTTGTTTTTTTTAAATCACCTTTAAAGTTTCAACTGAGTTTTTATTCAGTTGTTTTCTTTCTTTCATTTTCTTCAAAACGGTACTGCTCAGAGGTGACAAGAATCAGCGAAATTTTGGTGTTCCTAATATACAGCAGTAAGTTGTTGATACTCGCTCATAATTTGTTTTGAAATGTTGAACCTCAAATTGAAAGCCAAATTGTGCTCTTTGTACACGATTTTTCAACGCTGTGAGAGTGTACTTTAAGAGCTCATTACTTCTATATTATCCAATATTTTTTCTTAAAACTTCGGATTTTTCTTTATTTTAGGTAATTCCAACAAAACCCCATATCCATATTTTTGTGGTTATAACATTGCATTTTGGCATTTTTGTCACTACTCGCAACACTGCCTGGAATGCTGCCTGGTAATCTTGTTGAGAAATTAGTAAGTAAAGTCCTTTACTTTGCCAACTGAACAGATTTCCGTTGATCTGTTTCATTATTAAATCAAACTACTAAGACCCTGCTTCTTATGATCCCTGCCAATTTAACAAAATTCAATACATATCCTTTGCTTTGTTTCATCTACGAATTGAACTGAATACTTACTCCCTAAGAAATGTATTAGATGTATGTTTTTTATGAATGCATATTGTGGTATCACAATAGTAAACTGTGACTAAGGTTAAATTACAACAACAGTTTTTAGATAATTACTCTCCATATAGAATACAAAAACTCTACATTATTACACCAGATTATCTTATTTTTAGTTGAGCATTTTCAGACTCCACTTTCTCTTAACAAAATAATATGTTGAAACCAGTCCAACAGAGCAAAGAGAGTACTTCCCAGTAGACTTAAACTTGTGCTGCATAACAAGAAACACAAAATAATATTCTAAGGAAGTGTTAGTAATAGAGATGCCGAAGCAGGCAAATATGAGGCAGCTTCGGTGTCGCTGCGTACTGTTCTAAGTTGTCTTCTGCCAACTAGGCGTCACATACAGCACTTTGATGCATTTTCTTAACGTGCTAACTTAGAACAAAAATTCCCAAAATTGCGGCCTCAGTGAGACCTCAGCCTACCTGATGACCCAGCGCATTATATAGAAAATATAAAAATGGGGCATTCCACCTCAAGTGTTCCCACCTCAAAAACGAAACATTTTTTAATTAAAATTGTAAGTCCGAAGATTTGTTGATAATGGAAAGCAAAGAACACGTATCCTTATGTATTTTTTCCGTACTTTCCAAAAAAAAATATATAAACAATTTTTCATGAAATTTAATAACATTTTTTTTTATTTAAACTTTGTTAATAACATTTTTTTAACAAGAGCCTGTTGGGATTTTTTTCAAACTTACCTTATAATACGGTTCATTCCCTCCCCTACAAAAAAGTATATATAGTATTTTATGGGCAAAGTTGAATTTCTTCTCTTTTTGGGGCTCCAAACCCAAGCATTTTAACTTCTTCTAACAAGTAAAATGTACCACGTCTGAGTCGCGCATCGGGCGCGGTAAACGCGTTGGGTTTGGTGCTTCAAAAAAACAAGAAACTCAACTTTGCCCATAAAATACCATATACACTTTTGTAGGGGAGGAAATGAACTGTATTATAAGCTAACTCTGAAAAAAATCCCAACAGGCTCTTGTTGAAAAAATGTTATTAACAAAGTTTAAATAAAAAAAAATTTTATTAAATTTCATAAAAAATTGTTTATATATTTTTTTTTGGAAAGTACGGAAAAAATACTGAAAGATACGTGCATGTTGTTTTTTCGTTAGCAACAGCTTTTTGGACTGAGAATTTAATTAAAATCGACGTCCGAAATAAAGGGCGAAAATTCAAGCCCCTGTATCACTGCAACCCGTGCATAAATCCGCCCCTCCTTTTCCACAATCAATGTACTCTGATAGTACAACAACTCTACCAAATATCATCAAAATCGGAAATGTTTCGTTTTTGAGGTGGGAACACTTGAGGTGGAATGCCCCAAATGTTAATTACACAACCCAAGTTGACTGCCCCTTGCACATGTTTCAATTCGATTTAATTATCAGAGTTTCAACGCAAATCTAAGCTGCCCACAGATTTATTTTGTTTAGTATTATCTTTGGTTAATTCAATGTGTTAATTAGCTTAAGCAGTACTGATAAACATGGCAGTGAAAGTTGCCAAATTGCCCTGCTGGAAGGCGCTCTTGTACCGCATGTAAGTTTGGCTCGCACGCAATCAGCCGCAAATGTAGACTCGTTAGCCTTCATTCATTCGTTGCAATTGGCACAAACATAAACGCTTCAGTTCCAGTAGTACGACTGTAGTTGTATTTAAAAGTTGTGCACGTGGTTGTGAAACATTATAATTCACTTAACCCAATCCAACTGAAATGCAAATGTAAATGCGATGCGCTCATTTGTGGGCAAAATACACATAGACACCTCATATGTATGTCTGACTGTCTGGCTATATGAATGTGTAAATATATATATTCCATATATGTGATAAGTAGTTATCAATGTGCGTGTACGCACACACACACACTCTCGCGCCTACTTAACGGAATTACATGCATTTACAGGATATTTGCTTGTGCGCTGCAAGTTGTGGCAACTTCATGCCGCATCTTGCTTGCGGTATGAATTTACTTTGCAAATTGCTGCAATACGCCATGTGCTATTATGCACACGTTAAGCGTAATAATGAGTTGCCGTATACGTACGTACGAGTGCGTACGTTATTATCGGCACAATTATCGACGCTTTAATCATGGCCAAAGTCATTATCGTCGCTGAACGGCAGACGCGCTCAGTCACTTTCGATCAATGATTTCAACAATAAATAACATCTGACGTTTAACAACACTCATACACACACACACACAGACATTTGGTTTGAGTATAAATATATTTATGTATAAATTTACCCACCAGACATTTTTTGTTGCCGGCAATAAGAAAACGATTCGCTCCCGGCAACAAATTTATCGCCGGTAATTTCGCCAGTGTATCGATTTCGTATCACCAGTCGCTCTAAAACGTCCGCCGAAAGCAACTCGTCTTGACGAGTCGTTTTCTTATCGCCTGGACGAGTCGTTTTCTTATCGCCGTGACGAGTCGTTTTCTTATCGCCTGGACGAGTCGTTTTCTTATCGCCTGGACGAGTCGTTTTTTTATCGCCTTGACGAATCATTTTCATATAGCTTTTTTATTGCCTTAGGCGACTTGCTAAATTAAGCAATAAGTGTTTTGAACAAATGTACATATTTGTAATATTTTCATTTTATTTAAAAATTAACAATTGGCAAAATTCAAAAGTGAAATTAGTTGTTCTCCTTGTCATGGCGCTTCTTTTTTTCCAGTAAAAGTTTGAGCTCACATTTTTCTCAGAATCCGGAGAGATTGCATAGATTTTGTTGTATTGAAAGTGAGGACTTGGCTTCAAATGCCGCTTCAAACAACGTTTAATAGAGGCACACAACTTTCACCAAATTCAGCTGCCAGTAAGAGTTCAGACTCAGACTATTCGTCGACGAATAAATAACAATTTTTAAAATACGATCAATCTCACTGAAATACAAAACATAGTTCAATTCGATATTTCAAAGTCCTGGAAAACAAACTGTTTTTGCACACAACACAATTGTTTTTTTGGGACATGTTGCTAACTTGTCGCTGCGGCAATAAATCGGCGAGTCGCCAATTTGTTGCCACTGACGATTGTTGCCTATTTCTCACATTTTGCTTGGTGGGTATGTACAAATATATTTATACATACATAGGCATTCACATATACGTCTGTATTTATATTTATGCGCTTGTTTTATGGGTGATATATATTTTTCATATGAAAAGCTCCAATTACGGTGCTTCACTTTATGGCTTTGTAATAACAATCAGTGGAAATCAGATTCGACTGCTGTGAGTTTCCTGTTGTATTATTGTTGGCTTTGTTATTTTTTTTAATGATTTTTATTGCAAAGAAATATCAATATGCCATGCTGCTTGGCATGAAATTAATTTCTTGTAAAAACAAAATACATATTAAAAAGTAATCAAAGTTCGTTTAGCAAGAAGCAAGGTATAGTTAATCGCTCAGGCCTCCATTGCTGAAGGACCTTGGCACTATTTCCACTGTGGAAATCAGGAAGCTTCTACACTTCCTGCATCTTACAAAATCTATTTCAAATACCAACCAATACCAACACAAAATTAAGTTGTCGCACCAAAACGGCACTTTAAAGGGGGTATTCTAGTCTAAAAATTTGAAAAAATCATGTTTTCAAAGTTTAGACCTTTAAGAATAAGCCTCGAAGAGGATTTACAGATTTTCGAATTATTTTCGAAATTATAGTTAATTTTGTGACGCGCCACTCCGACTGCCCGAACTGAGACTGTAAACTTTTAACATTTTTTCTCGAAACTACTTTTTTCGATACGGTTGACATGATATCTCAAGTTCAAATGCACCGATTTACTTGAAATTTGTAACAGACTTTCTTAATAGGGGGGTTTTTGTAATTTGTTTTTTTTACTATTTTTAAAAAATTACCAAAGTTGAAAAAAGGAGGCAAAAAATTAACTTTATTTTTAGAAAGGCGCCATTTTTGCGGAAAATGTTTTTTTTTCAAATCGGCTACGTCCAGATAATTCTACAACATTGTTTAATAAAAATTTACCTTATTCACGACAACCAGGAGACACCTTTTTTTCTGGAGTACCCACTTTGCCGGCCTCTACCGACTTCAATTTTGAATTTTTTTTCAACTATTACACATTTTTATACTTTTCAAGTATCAATAAAAAACTGATAAAAACATGGAAACAATTTTTTTTAACGTTGACTTACCATATTTTGGGTATGAATTGATTTTTAATTATTTCAAATTGATGAACGAAAATTAACTGCAGAAAACCAATTTCCACCAACAACTAAACAATTAAAAATCAATTCATACTCAAAATGTGGTAAGGCAACGTAAAAAAAAAAAATTTTTTATAATAGTTATGAAACAACGTAAAAAAAATTGTCTTTAAAATAATAGTTATCGTCAACGTAAATAACAAAAAATCATAAATAAAAATTATGAAGCAACGTAAAAAAAAAATTTGTTTACCAATAGTTATCGGTAACGTAAATAAACAAAGTCAAAAATAAAAGTTATAAACAACGTAAAAACAAAAAATCTCAAAATAATAACTATCGAGAACGAAAAAAATATTTATTTCTCAATTAACTACAGAAAATGAATTTCCACCAACAACTAAACAATTAAAAATAAATTCATACTCAAAATGTGGTAAGGCAACGTAAAATAAAAATTCTTTCATAATAAATATGAAACAACGTAAAAAAAATTTTCTTTGAAATAATAGTTATAGGTAACGTAAATTAAAAAAGTCATAAAGAAAAGTTATGAAGCAATGGAAAAAAAATTGTTTAATAATAGTTATCGGTAACGTAAATAAAAAAAGTCATAAAGAAAAGTTATAAAGCAACGTAAAAACATAAAATCCCAAAACAATAACTATCGAGAACGAAAAAAATATTTATTTCTCATAACAGTTATTATCAGGGAAAGGATTTTGTGGAAATTGCCTTTTTGTTTGCTGCTAGATAGAGCATTTCTGATTGAAAATGAGCACGAATTAGGTCCTCCTAATTAGAAATATACCACTTTTATTTTGCCTTTATTGCCTTAAAAAGGCAGTTTGCCTTTTTCACCCATAAATGCCTTTTTTAGTGCCTATTTTACCTCTAAATGCCACAAAATGCCTTTTTCAAGATTTGTTGAGCGCCTTTTTATTTCTCTTTCGTTTTTAAATAATGTTCCCCCTTTTGTTTCGCAAAACTACCTTGAAATTAAAAAAAAAATAAGTGGCAACATTGCACTTTCGTTAACTTATCGATGTTTTTACATTGATTTGATCATTCCTAAGCCGTTATTTTTTGGTGTGAAGTGGAAAATTTAAAGAAAAATATATGCCAAAATCAAAAAGTTCGGTTAGCGCAAACCTAAAACCTTGAAAACCTTGATGTTCCTTTTCATTTACAAAAAACGAGGTATAAATATTGTATGTCAGATGAAATAAAATTATTTTTTTTAGATTTTCTAGTATTTTTTTCTTATTTTTAAATGCCTGTTTTTGCCTTTTTAACAGTTTTTAATGCCCTATTTTGCCTTTTTAGGCAGTTTTTAGTGCCTTTTTCTGCCTTTTTGGCAGTTTTTAATGCCTTTCCGTGCCTTTTGTGCTATTTTATTTTGCTTTTTTTATAGGTTTTTAGGTCCTCAAAATCCTTTCCCTGGTTATTATGCAACGTAAAAATTAATTGTCGCAAATAATAATTATAACCAAACAAAAAAATTATGTTACATTTTAATATATTAGTTACATTGCAATTATTTTCTTATAAAACTTATAATAGTTAAATACCTGATTTGAAGCGCTCGAGCCCCAAAACACCTCTGGTGTGCATCACAGGAAGAAGTTTTCCAATGTTTTCAACAACAGCCATTATCGCATTATCGTCTAGAGAAGGCTTCAAAATTTGAAAAGGCTTGCCAATGATTACCTTGTCATTTTTATTGTAAACTCCTTTTTCAGGTTATCTAATTTTTTATATTTTTTCTTGTTCTTACAACCCTTTGAAAGTCCATAAAGTTAAAAACTCTTCGGTAATCATCTGCCTTAACAAAACTCGTACAATTTTTCTTTTACCATTCTTTTAACTTTCATTTTCCCCTACAATGCCAAACTCATATCTCACAATCATTGCCGATATGTCAGAAAGCACTCAGAGTAAAAACTCAAATTTATGCCAGCACCAACGGCTCCATTACGCTTCCATCAATTCGCGCGGAAACGCTCATTCTTGCCATCACTCATTATTCATTAACGCCGCGCACGTTGGCTGTGCACTGGCAACGCGAACACACGAGCAGCATTTAATTGATTGCGTCATTTAATTGCTGGATGCAGCAATGCATTATCGAGACGCATCGGCACCGATGTGCAGTGCGCGCTGTAAACACTTGCAATATCGCATTGCAACAATGAAAACATGGCACCCGCTGCCTTCGAAAAAATCATAATTACATTAAGCTTAATTAAAGATTACACACACACACGTACACACATTTTCACAATAATACACGCACACACTCATGTCGAGGACGTTGCACAATTACACACATGAAGACAAGACGAGACGATACAAGTAACTAATTAAAAAGACCTTTGAGCATTGTTGTTGACAGACAGCAAACAAAAAAATTCACAGCAGGATATGATTGAAATAATGACAGTTGCGAGAAATGTGCGGACATTGTTAACATTTTCCAAATATATTGAAAAGTTTAAATTAACTAATAAGAAAATTCAATTTAATGCAAATATTACTGCAGATTTTGATTGACACTTTCTTACAATACAATTTGTAACACTTTACAATCACACAAAGAAAATATATTTTATATAATTTTACCCTACATATATACATACGAATATATATAGACTTTAAAAGCCAAAGCCAAATTGAGGTGCAAATAAATAAAATTGTCTAGCACAAAGCAACTTCAACACAATTCAATTCGCCCATTTCGTTGGCACCGACTTCAAAGTAATCAAATTTATAAATTTCTACTAAGCTCAAACGCTGCATACATATCCCTCACACACACACACACACACACACACACACATGCACTCTCATATACTCGTACAAAATTCTATTACGCTGCAACGCCACTGCGCCAATGCGTTGCCACATTGAAACAAAGGCGAAAGCGATTTGTGCGCTGCTCGTACTCGACAGCAACAAAAATGAGGTAACGAAACCGGCAACTTTTCGCTTGATGTATGAACTCAAACATTCGACCCACTCGGGGCGGATTGTATTGCAGGTGAATGGCCCTGGGGCGCTGTGGCGCGAGACCGCACACCGAACAATAATCGAAATTTATTTGATTAGAAAATCTCGAATCCATTTCGCTGCGATTCGGATCGTCTATTGATTTTGGCATTTTGATTGTTTCGCCGTTGGTTGTGGTTTCTTTTTTCGTCTGCCTTCTATCACTTTGGCTACAATGGGCCGTTGATTTGCTTGCCCACCACCCGGCCCCGCATATCGCTGTTACTGTTTCATCATCGATACGATTTGTAGCTCAAACTGTGGTAGTTGAAAATCTAAAGAAGAACAGAAAACTCTGCCATGCATCGCCTACACTATGCACTCGACGTGACGACAGGGCGCCTGTGCTAAGCGAACGAGCGTGCAGACAGACAAAGTGTGGTAAATATGAAAAATACGCATTGAGATGTGAAAATCATTTATTGATTAATATTTTTTTTTACTCTCCATTTCAGACGCTGCCTTTTCATTGTGCGCATGTTGCGCTTGAGCAAATATCCTCTTACACACACACACACACACACACTTCCACGCTCACACTTTGGTACAATTTAATTTATGCAACGTTGACGAACGGAAACAAGACGAAGTAGAAAATCGAAAACATGCACCCAAAACACCAATCGAAGCGAAGTCAAACAAGTTGCGGCGATTAAATGGTATTTTTATTGGAAAAAGTTTGTCCGCAAAATTTGTTTGTACACATGGAATAAGGCAATAAATTACACCCCACAAACAACAACAATAAACAGTTTTAGTCAAGTTTCTAAATATACTTAGTCAATAAAAATAGAGAGGCTTTTATGCTTAAAATTTTATGTATCTTGTCTTTACTGTGATTTTATTATGACAATAGTCGAGATTAAAAATAGTTGATCCTTTTGGACATTTCACTTTAAAAAGTTTTCATCAATCAGTTTTAGTTTCAAAATGGTTTTCGCATACAAATCAGCTGAGCTTTATAAGCAAAACTTTTTGTCTTTTAATAATTTTATGACTTAAAGTTATTAGAAAACCTTAGCACAATTAGAGTTAGAACGAAATATTTGCATTTTTCCTAGTTTCTATTTTTATTTCAATTTATTATTTTATTTTATTTTATTTTATTTTATTTTTTATTTTTTTATCATATATTTATTTTATTTCATTTCATTTCATTTTATTTTATTTTATTATTTTATTTTATTTTATTTTATTTTATTTTATTTTATTTTATTTTATTTTATTTTATTTTATTTTATTTCATTTTATTTAACTTTATTTTATTTTATTTTGTTTTATTTTGTTATATTTTGTTTTATTTTATTTTATTTTATTTTATTTTATTTTATTTTATTTTATTTAATTTTAAATTATTTTATTTTATTTTATTTTATTTTATTTTATTTTATTTTATTTTATATTATTTTATTTTATTTTATTTCGTTTTATTTCATTTTATTTTATTCCGTTTTATTTTATTTTATTTTATTTCATTTTATTTTATTTTATTTTATTGTATTTTATTTTATTTTATTGTATTTTATTGTATTTTATTGTATTTTATTTTACTTTATTTTATTTTATTTCATTTTATTTTATTTTATTTTATTTTATTTTATTTTATTTTATTTTATTTTATTTTATTCTATTTTATTTTATTTTATTTTATTTTATTTTATTTTATTTTATTTTATTTTATTTTATTTTATTTTATTTTATTTTATTTTATTTTATTTTATTTTATTTTATTTTATTTTATTTTATTTTATTTTATTTTATTTGTTTAATTTTATTTTATTTTATCAATTTTCTTCTTCTATATCCTTTCTTTTTCTTTATATAAATGGGTCCACTGCTATTTCTATTTACTGCCAAAATCCGTTTTAAACTTTCGAAGCTTCTTTTTTTCTTATTGTATTACTTTTTCTTTTCACTATTTCCATCTCCGAGAATCTATCCATACATTTTGATGTCTCCATTACCGAATCAGTCAAATGCTTGTTTGTTTACATTTATATTTTACTTCTTTCTGTTTTCGTGTTCATTTCTTCGTCTTTTTCTATGTATGTCCTCTTCTTTTCATTATCCGCATTCGTTTTATACTCATTTCTCTAAGAGATTTTCCGTCTTCCTATTTTTCTTCTTTTGTCGCTACTCATATTAACTTCTTCGATATGTGCTCGTCTGTTTTCTGCTTCTAATTTTCTCTCGTTTTTGTTGTGCTTTTCAATAAGTGCTCATTCATTTTCTTTACAGCTTCTGCTACTTCGTAGTCTTCTTCTTTTATCACTTTTTGTTTTCACTATTCTACCTGTTCTAACCATACATTGCCCTTACAGAATTTCCGTCTTCCTAGTTTTCTTCTCTTGTCACTCCTCATATTATCTTCATCAATATTTTCCCCATCTCGTCTGTTTTCTACTTCGAATTTTCTCTCGTTTTTAGTTTTTCAGTTTTTGTTCCCTTTTCACTATTTCGAACCATCTCCCCTACCTGACCGTTGTTTTTTCTCCCATCTTGTATCGTTTTCATTGTCCGGATTCCTGCTTATTATAGCTTCTCCTACTTCCTAGTTTTCATCTTCTATCACTTCTTGCTTTCACTATGTGGATCTAGCTATCCATCTTTTTTATTGCCTTCTTCTCTCTTCTCTCGTTTTATATATCCGAATCCCTCTAATGCTGGTTTTTTCCATTTAGTTTTATTTTCTTTCTGTTTCCTTTCACTGTCACTTCTGGTTTTCACTATTTCGAAAAATCTCTCTATTCTCGTTCTAGCTATCTCTCTATTCTTGTACTATCTATTCTCGTTTTCACTGCCTGGATACGTCTAGTGGTCATTATCTTTCTATGCAGCTTCGTATTTGTCTTCTTTTTTATCTTCTTGTTTCCACTATATGGATCTACCTATCCATCCTGTCTGTTGCCTTCTTCTATTTCGTTTCGTTTTATTTATGCGAAATGTTAATTTTTTCTAGACAGCTTAATTTGCTTCTTGTATCCTTCTTTCATTATTTATTACTTTTTTAATTTTTATTTATTTATTTTTTTAGTTTTCATTATTTATTACTTTATTTTTTGTTCTATCTCCACTCGATTTCATTGTTCGCATCCATCTAGTGCTCATTCTTTTCCCATTACCTTTCCTTGCTTTCTATTTTTCTTCTTGTATCACTTCTATTTTTCATTCATTTTTCCATCTATACATCTTCTCAGTTTGCTTCTTCTTCAAAACAATGTTAACGTAAAGATAACATTACTTTGATCCTACTTTGACTCAAGCCAGCTTGAATTGTCCAGTTGGACTAGGAGCCCTTGGTTCGATTCCTAGCTCTGGCTGGTGAAACTCTCGTCTATTTACTTCTATCTCTATCCACATGAAGTTGATGATAATTACAAGAATCGGACAAGTGCGCTCCTGGCATCCAATGGCAAAACCTCCAAGTGTGAAAGGAAATGGGCCCACATAGAGACCTAAGTGTTTCTCATACAGAGGCAGCCACTAACAGCTACCTACCTACCTTGTCTCAATTGTTATTACAGCTTTTTCTAGCTTACTCTTTTATATTTATTACTGCCTTTTCAAAAGGTAATTTTATTTGCTTTGCACACGACCCAGAGTTGCATCAGATCATTACACTAGAAATCCCACTACGAGTTATGGAAGGAGAACGGAATAGATTTCAGTCAATTTAGAAGCCGATTTATTTAATTTTTAATATTATACTTTCATTTCCTGGAATTCTAAAAAAAAATTAAATGTCAAAGATTTAAGAATCTTAAGGTTTATTTCTGACTTCAAGATTGTATCTTCCACCGAAAAGAAAGAAGATTACGAAATGACAAAGATTACAGCGCCAATCCGGCCATCGACCAATTGAGCCAGCTGAAAGAATTGTCATTGTTTCATTACACAAAATCGCACAAGTCCACCGCCACTCATGGCCTGAAATCGACGCTGCTGCTGACGTGGCAACAACAATGCAACGACTTTCAATTTCGCAAAAGGCAGTCACCGGAAACGGTGCCATGCAAATGCCATAGTAACCCGAATTTTCCATGTTTACAGCGATTTGTGGCTTTCTTTTCATGCAGACGACGTTGGCCTCAACGTGGGCATGACCCCAAATCAATTGAGGCTATTTAATGTTTTGTGTTTAACCATGGCGATTGGTAATTGAAAATGAATTCCATGAATTTAGTGGCTAATGGAAAGCTGCTTTCCTATGTGCTGCTGCCTGGTGGTCCACAGAGCACACAGAGCACACTCACACTCACACACTTGTACACCTACGTGTGTGTTGGCGCATGTGAAACGAAGAACTGAGGAGCTAAGGACACGGACTGGCAGGCGGAGAGCGCATATTGAAATGCTTTGAATTTTCGGGCACATCGCTTCACGCTGGCAGCGTTGGTTTTTGCATGTTTTTTTATCTCTTCTCTGAGCGCGCTCCATTGGCTGCTTTTTTCCTTCTCCCTTCTTGCTTGACTTTTGTTGCATTTTTATTGTATGTATTTTTGGCAGTGCCGCATTTTGCCCTCCGCACTTGACCACTTGTATGCTTTGCTCTGCAGAATTTGTTATACTGTTTGCATTTTATTTTAATTTTTTTGTGTCCGCATTCAGGAATTTGTTCCCTTGTAAGGATTTGTGAAACGTTTTGCTCGCTTGCGCCTTTTATCGAGACATTAGGCAAATGGCTTCATTTAAAAATTTAGTGAAATGTTGGTGGCACATTTTATTGTCAGCAAATTGTTTACAATTGGCTTCGGCATCGACTTTGTGGCCAATATTTTTTTCTTCTTTTTTTTTATCGTCACAACTCGAGCTTCTCACTGCCACAATGGCTTTGGTGACCATTTCTCTGCAATGTGTATGTGATTTGTTGTTGGTAGCTGTTCTTTTTGTTGTTGGCAGTTGTTCTTTTTGTTGTTGTTGTTTTTGTTGTTGTTATTCACATGCTGCAGTAATGCGTTGAAATTAGCACGCCA
The DNA here is from genome assembly GCA_964056695.1 of Melieria picta. Taxonomy (NCBI): domain Eukaryota; kingdom Metazoa; phylum Arthropoda; class Insecta; order Diptera; family Ulidiidae; genus Melieria; species Melieria picta. The sequence goes on along the minus strand of OZ057399.1, from coordinate 115,117,349 downwards.
GCCAATTTGCCTGAGTGCTGCCGCACTTTGTTGTGTGGTGCTTTTGCCATTTCTGGCCCCTTTGTCGCGCCTTTTCAGGCTCTTTTTCTCGCCTTTTTCGTCTCGTTTCAGCGCTCTGCTATATGTAACGGTTGTTCGGGCTGTTGCTAAAATTATACGTACCGCCCGCATTGGTTGCTATTGTGTAATTTTTTGATGGATTTGGGATTTGCATTGATTTCGCATTGGTTTGTTTTCAAATTGAATTTTGTGCCTTTTCCAACAATTTTATTCGTTGGCTTGTGGTTGCTTTCCATGAATTTTTATGGCTCTATTGCTGTGGGCACACGCGTATTGCGGAAGTCCTCCAAATCGAATTTGGCTTCGAATGGCGTTGATTTAATTTAATTAAATTCTTTAGTGCCACATTTAGCCTGCGCTGTGTCAGTGAATGCGAAAACTGTCTAAACGTTTCTGAAGGCAATTTTCAGTTTTTATCGCTATGCAAATTGCCCGGAAGCCTTGTTGTTTCAGTTCGAACTCGAAAGTAGATGATGCTAATGAGTTTTGAATTATTTTTGTGGTCAATATTAAATGAATGTTTAACTTGGAAATTGGGTTAAATGAAACTGACCACTGTTCTGCCAAGGAATACTAAAAAAGTAACATCAGAAGCTTAAATAGTCACTAATCTTAGCAAAAAAGTAAGAATCAGGAACCGTAAATAATTATTATCGCAATATTTTTAATCGAAAAAAATCAAGATGAAGGAAGCATTGCAGATATATCATGTAGTGCAATAAAGTGATTGTTTTTGAAGCAGTTATCAAAAAAGCAATAAACCAAAATTTCTCGATTTTTATTTTCCGATCACCGAATAATAATTATTTTTTGATTTTTTTTTCGATCAGAAAATAAAAATTATTTGTTGAGTTTTATTTTTTTGGGGAAAAATAAAAATTATACGGTGAGTTTTATTTTTCACTTGCAGCATGAGAATTATTTTTCAGTTGTATTTTTTCATCACAAAATAAAAATTACGGGACGAGTTTTTGTTTTTGATTCAAAAATAAGCCTCATGTGGTAAGTTCAATTTTTCAAATTGTATTCTGAAAATTATTTTCTGAGTAACTTACCACATGAGGCTTATTTTTTAATCAAAAACAAAAACTCGTCCCGTAATTTTTATTTTGTGATAAAAAAATAAATCTGAAAAATAATTCTCATTCTGCAAGTGAAAAATAAAACTTAAGGCATAATTTTTATTTTTCCCCAAAAAAATTAAAACCCAACAAATAATTTTTATTTTCTGATCAAAACAAAAAAATCGTCAAATAATTTTTATTCGGTGAGCGGAAAATAAAAATCGAAAAATAAGTTTTATATTTTGATTTATATATTTAGCTCATAATTTTTACGGTCCCTGGTAAGAATAATTGTCAGAAATATATTGAACGGCAGAGTTTCATTGGACTTTGGAGATCATTTGAAATGTGAGTTTGAATTCCCCTGTGATACTTTCTAGAATGTGTGTGTGTGTCGATGCACTGTTTAACCCTTCTTAGCAAATGTTCATCGTATCGACTACCATTGTAGCCCCTTTTGCGCGATCTCATGAAATATGAAGCTAGTCATTATTTAGTAAAATTATATAAAAACCATACACAAAAATGTGTGCTTTTTTTGAATTTTAATTAAAAATTTTGTTTTTGGCGCTACCGACTTCTTAAAATCGATCTTAAAAACTATTTTAGTCGAATCGATGAATATCTTATGCGCAGAAAACGAACATAACTGAATCGAACAAGTGTAGGAAATATGAGGTCATGACGTCTGAGAAACCTTGAAACACATTCTGTGGTACTGTCCTGCTATAGCCAGATCTCAGCTCATATGGCTGGAAGCCTGAGCTTGATATCACCGTGCAACATAAATAAAAAAAATGTTTCACACCGGAAAAAATCCATATGGGTTTGAAACTAGAGACCAAACATAGTAATACTGCATACTCAGTTTTTCATTTCTACATTATTTGTCCTTTTAAAAGGACTTCAAAATTTTGAAGGGGATAAAAAAGAAAAAAATATAAAAAATACTTGACCACGGCGATATGTATATCAAATGAAAGAGGAAAGGCTCAAAAATTTAAACAAAAATGATTTTTTATCTATATGTAAAAAAAGGATATGAAAAAGGTCCTTTGAAAATTTTAATCCTTTATATCCTTGAAAATTTATATAGAATTTTCTTGAAAACTAAGTATGATAAAACCCAAAATCTCTTTGATCATGTGTCAAAATTTCATTATTATCGCTTCATTGATTTTGTATCTTTTTATTTTATATCCGAACATACCACAATCAAGCAGTTTATATATGACTTTTTATATATTAATGGAATGGACATTCAATTTCATGTCGATACCAAAAGATCGAATCGATATTAAAAAGATTGAATATGACTTTTTATAGATTAGCCCTTTCGCTATTTTGTTGCCATATGGCAACATGCTACTTTGTGGATGTCTGAATCCTTTATGGTTTCAAGATTACATTTGTTCGTTCATGCGTAGAATAATTTGAAGTTTTAGAAATAATACAAAATTAGTTAACTGAATATTTAAGAAAGAAGATAAATATACAAATTTTTTTAATGTAATATATTTACATAGTAAAGGAATAAGAAGCAGAAAAAATAAGAGAACTTTTTATTTGGACTTTTTACTTCAATTCAGATAAATTTTTTTTTATTGTTTTAGTTGAAGTAAATGAAAGAATATTCGATTTTTAGTTATGCGTAAAAAATTTTATTTTTAAGTGATTATTAGAGCCACAACGATAAGATTGCTGTCATATGGCAACGCTCTAAAAAACTGGGTTAGATAATAAAATTAAAAGCAATTTTTATGGAATGGTGCTAATATAATCACACAGAAGCCTAAATCGATCAAATTCAGACTTTAACTTTTTCCAGAAAAACCTGTAGCGAAAGGGTTAATAAAAAAAACATTCAATTTCAAGTCGACACTAAAAAAATCCAAACAAAGACTTCGAAGAATTTCAAATCAAAGGACACTCGCATTAAACAATCATTATTATTTGGTACTTGGTTTTTAGAACCTTAAACTCTCTAAAACGCCGTTAAACACAATAATTACTAAACCACAACGAAATCTAAAGACGAGATTTTTTGAAAAAAAACCCAAACTTACAAGACACCAAAAACCTCTAATTCTCATTTTCCTGAATAAAAGACAGAACAAAGGTCACTGAAACACGCATTCGACATTGAAAAGTGACCTTTACGCAAGCTGGCATCATCTAAAATACAGGAAAACCAAAAAAAGACAATAAGGAACAAACAAAGCCCCTTCTTGCCACTTCAATCGACTGTAATATTATGCAAATGGCAATTGGCAACTGACGTTTTATACAAAAGTTGTAGACACGAGAATACATTAGAATCAATTGAGCACTGTCCAACACTACAAGAACAAAGGATCTGATGGTTCTTCGATGTGCTTGCAGAAATAGATGATGAAAAGATTACTGAACTACACAATTTCCTCGTCAAACAAATAGGAAATGAAGTAGGTTAGGTTAGGTAATGAAGGAATCACAATGTACCCAATAGGGTCTCCGAATGAATGGGCATATACCAATTTTGTAACCTAACCTATGCTAACCTTGAGTCCATCATTGAAAGAAGAAGAATTCGGTGTGGTTCACATACTCCGATTTCTATCTACTATATTTCTGATACTCATACCTTGCTTTGACGTTCCATATCCTTTTCTAATACATTAAGTTGATCAGGGGAAGGATAACAAGAACTACCTGTAAATTAGTCCTGATATAAACGGATAATAGCTATCCCGATAGTTTCCTTTATATTCAAAAAATCCGCTAGTTAATCTTTTTTAATCTTAACACTGTTTATCCCTATTGAACTAAACATAAAGCCTACATGAGACAATATTCCGCCCCATATTTAGCCTTCCGCAGCAAATGATATACAAATTTATGATCTTGATAAAATTACTCGTATTTGTTGTTTCTATCCAATGGTTAGGTGCAGTTCAAACATTTGATTTATCAACTAAACATGAATCTGTTTCGATAGCATTTGATTTACTTATTTAGACTAAGAAATTCATTAGTTAAAGATTGGGGATCTTAATAAAACTATTTGAGAGTTTAGATAATTTTCAAGTTTACTATGTTAACCCTCCATTACTATCGTCAGGTTGGAATCCACCCTGTGAGTTCAATTTCTTAGTAAAATATAGATTTTTTAACCAAAACCAACATAAAGTTATAATGTAATCCAAATATTTCGAAAAGTTTTCGAGTACATTGCAATTGTTTTAAAAAGTCACTGGGTGTGTTACACCCACGATAGTAGTGGCGATATGAAATTGCTGGATGCTTAACACCGATTGTTAGTAATGAAGTTGTATTTTTTATGAAATACATTTATATATTTTTATTCACTTTTTGGCGACAATTTTTTTAAATAACGTATAGACCATTTACTTAGTAGAAAATCCTTAAAAATTATGGTCTAGGATAAGTAACAAAATGTTTATAACATTAAATTTGTTATATCTTAAACTAATAAAGTTAGAAGGACGAAATTCAAGGATGTAGTAGTGTACATATTAGTCCTTAAGATATATTAAAAAAAAACTATTGGAAATTTCCAAGGATATTCAAGGATAAAGTTTAGTTTAAAGTTAAAAGGACATTTTCAATACCTCTTTGTCCTTTTGCACCAAAACATTAAATTTTCTAAGATTCTAAGGATTTTTCTCTTTCATTTGATACCAATATCGTTATTCTTCAATGCGCTCAATTTTTAAAATAATTCGTTGAAATAAACATATCCTTGAAATTTCAAAGTCCTTTAAAGAAAAATCCTGACGTCAGAGAGAAAAACAAAAAACCCAGTTTTACTACATTTGGTCCCTAGTTTCGCGAGTATATCGATTTTTTCGTGTGTTTGGAAATTTTTTGATTTTTGTCGCACGGTGTAACCTTTAAAAGTAACAGGTATATTGTTGATTTTTGTTTGAGTTTTCACGCAAAATTTTACCTCGGTCCGCAAAAAATCATAAAATAAATATTTATTACTTATTTTTTTAGCTTTCTAAATCACTAAGCCCAAGAAACATAACTTAAATATTGTGCAAGATGTGGCAATTTTCCCAATACAACATTTTATTTCATATTTTTTTTCTTGAAATGAGATGCACATAAACAAATGTTTATATTAAATAAATGAATTGACAAAATTAAATAATTTATTTTTGTTTTTACATGTTATGATGTTCTGATTACGAAAAAATTTGATGTTTGGAAACTATCCTCGGAGGGAAGTAAAAAGAAAGCTGCATTTCCTCAAGATGTTAGGTTAGGATATGTTAGGTTGGGTTATGTACAACTAAGATTGCTGGATCAATTATATTAACCGGACATTCAAGATTATAGACAAAGATTCGAACCCCTAGTTTAATCAAAATTTCAGCCTGTTTCGGAAGAAATTTTAATTCATACCGCTCACTAAATACAAAAAAGTCACAACTCAAAAATCACACATTTTCAGGAAAGACAGGAAACTGTTGATTCTGCAGAAGCAACGGAACTGACATAAAAACAGATGTACAGTTTTTTCCAGTTGACGAAGAGAATAATAAGAATAATGAGAAATGATGAATAATGAGAAATGAATAATGTGAACTGGGAATTGATTTATGGAAAAAGTCGATTTTGCAAAATTTTGAGTTGGTACTTTTTTGTATAATATAAAGTAAATAAATAAAAAAAAAAATAAAAAAAAATAAAATAACAGGTTAGAACGTCAGTTAAAACAACAGCATTACAACAAACACATCAATGCAGATCGCATTAACCCATTTTATACCGACAGTTTGAGAAAGGTTTTATTTTAAAATTTTTGTAATAAAAGGCCGAATTAAGTGAAAAAAGGTTTGAGGTGAAAAAATTAGTTTCAGCAAGATCGATGCTGGCATTGGTCGTTAATCGTAGATTAAATTTTTTAACATTTTCGCCGCCTTTGTGGCCACTTGAACGGATCTAAGCGTATTTGATTTTAATATAAAATTTCTATTTTTATCTTTCCAATCTTTGTGTTTGAGTTTTGTACAGATATTTATCTTCTCATCTTCATCTATTTAGATCTTTTTTTTTTGTACAGATTTTTAGTATTTTTAAAGAATTTAAGAAAAAAAAGTCAAGTATATATGAGGTTTTTTTCAGTATTCACCCAGCTTTAATAGAGAAGGCGTGGCATGGCAAAAATATATTTTATTAGAAAGCCAATACATCCAAAAATAACATAAAAAACATAAATTTTAGATTAAGCAAATTTATCGTAGTAAAAAAAATTCAAACATTACTAATTTCTTTGATTCGTTAATGAATTAAAGGCACGAAATGGACTAACAGAGCTAAATGAATTTTATTATAATATAAAATTAGTTAATTATTATAATATAAAATCAAATCAATTAATTATTATAATATAAAATCAGTTTTCCAATAATTATGTGTCGGTTTTGAACAAATCAATTTTTAGTATTTTAAAAGAATTAAAGAGAAAAATATATATATGAGGTTTTTTCAATGCTCACCCAGGTTTAATAGAAAAGGCAGGGCATGGCAAAAAAATATTTTTTTTTAAAAAGCCAATGGATACTTAAATCCATTGGCTTTTAATAATATTAAAAAATTATAAACCTTAGATTACACAGGTTAATCGAAATAAAAAACCTGCAAACTTTACCAATTTCTATGATTCTTCGTTAACAAAAGTAAAAAATTGGTTAAACATGCCAACTACAGCGCAAACATTTGGCAGACTATGATTGGGTCACACAACACTCTCCCGCTGCTCCAAGGAGTCCGATTTATACGTGTAATTCACTTTATGGAGAATAGATATTTCCATCCACTGTTCCAAGTATTTCACTGCAGAACAATCGTCTTTAAACAAAAAAACCCCTTTGCACTTTTAAAATCCCCTCCTGGGAAAACAGTCTCTCCACTGTTCAAAGTATTTCAGTGTAGCACAATCGTCTTCAAAGACAAAAACCCCTTTGTACTTTTAAAAATTCCCTTCTGAGAAAACAATCCCTTCTAATTCACTCCGCCCGGGAGGAAGCAAGGCAAGGCTTTTCTGTTTGACCCATTTTGGAGATTTGATTTCTGCATTATCCCATGTGACATTGACCGTGATTAGTTCGCATAGAACCGACCTCTTCCAGATGTTTTTCGGTCGTCCACAACGTCTGCTCCTTTGGGGATTCAGTCAGTCTTGTAATGCTAAATGTTAGTTTTCTTAGCACTTTGCTTTCCGAGGTTAACCTATTTTCAATACTAGATAGAAGTCTGCAGCAAACTCTATGTTTTAGTCTTTCATAAATCTAGTAATACAGAGAGTCTCTAAATAAATCAAATAGCTAAATATGTAAGCCTGAGTTTGCTGTAAAGAAGGAGAAGTTCCAGTGTTTCTAATCAGCTCTGTTCTCCTCGTTTCATATTATTTCTGTCCAGCTACGTGAATTAGCATCGATAAGGCTGCATCAATTTATTATATGAAAGATCCTGGATGGAGGACTAAATAGCTAAATAGCGTTCCCAGTACACCCATTAAAAAAGAACTAATGTCTGCATCGTCAAGTTTGAAACGCACTCACTGTGCAAACGACAAAACTAATCTTACAAAATTGTTAGCCAAGTATCAAAAGTCAACCACCACTTACCATACATTAGTCCTTTGTTATAACTCGCCATGGAATTAATGTAAATTTACCAACCGTGCAACGACAAACAAAGCCAACACTCCATTAAATGGCCAAAAATTTTGCCATCGCATTTCAATCTCATTTAAAACGAAACATTTTTACTGCATTTTCCAGGACTTGCTTTGCAGCATTTGCCAGCATTTTCTGTATACGTGTGCATAACTCTGTGTGTGTCTGTGTGTGTGTTTGCAAGTAAGTATGGCAATTTTTGGCTGGCTTTGTTAACACTTTTGCTTTATCCTTCTTACAAATTCGCTTCATTTCCTGTAAACACAAAAGCACACAGCAGCGTTACGCCGCCAAACAGCTGGACGGGCATATGCGAAATTCAATTACTTATTGTCAATTTAATAAAGCGGCATATCGAGTGGATAACGGGATTATGCTGAGCGGAATATTTATTAGAAAAGTTGCCGGAATAGCGATAAGCGAAGTGGTACGCAATGCTGGCGGCCGGCAGAACGGAACGCGAATTTTGTGCCGACAAACAAAAGCAACAACGGCGAAAACTACGTGCGACCACAGCAGCGCGAAAGACGCAGGTGAACGACAATGGGTGGGCGTGTGGGTGTGTAATTTATTTTTACACCACTGCACAGTGATTCGACTCCATACAAGCGCGGGACAAAATTAGAAGGAGTGGTCCGTTCTTCATAAAATTTGGTACACTAGTTAATCATGGTCTGCTGAATTGAAATCTCTATTTTGTTTTTCTTAAACTTTTCTAGTTTGGCAATGCCTGAGATTTAATTTTGCAATTTTCGTCATTTTTGAAGATCTATAGCAACGAGTGTGTTGGCTAAATTTTTCAGATTTTACATTTAATCGGTAACGTCAACATTGATAATTGCAAAGAGTAACAGAAATTGTCTTAGGATCCTTTAGTTTTGCAATAAAAACGATAATAATAGACGTATGTTTTGCATTTGTGCAGTTTTTCATTTTTTATGCTGATTGCATACTTTTAGGGATAAATAAAATACATTTTGTCGAAAAATAGGTGTTTAGACCACTTTTCAAATTGAATTATTTTCTGAGATCGGAAGATATCGGAGGATATAATTACATTACCCGACAAAGAAACAATGCTTCTTAAAAAATAAAAAAAATCCAGGAACATACTTTCAAATACTTTTTAGATATTTTCCTCTAAGTTTTGAGAAAATACAATATTAAAAGCGAAAATGGCCACATCATTTCTTAATCTATATGGAAAGTTTTAGCAACTTCTTGATAACATAGTATTTTTACAATTTTTTTTACTCAATAGACTAAAAAACAGAAAATATATGTTTAAATTTTTTTGTGAAAAAAGTTGCAACTTTGAGCCGCCTTTGCACAGACACTAATTAATTTTTTGCACAGATTTTTTGGGGTTTTCTTAGTTGGAGTTTTACCTTTCAAATGACATCGAAATTGTTAAATTCTGAGACTATAAATTTTTTGAATTTTGTCTATGGAACGAATCACTGTGCACTGTGCCATAGTCGAAGACGGCCTGTTTGCATTGTTTTTTTATCGATTGCAAAATTGTCGTTGTGGAACTAACAAAGTGTTGAGAACACCGCAAAGTTTGCAAGTAAAACGTACGAGTACAGAGAATAAATATCATGTGGAAGGCATCCAATGTAAAGCTTGTTTTAATTTTGTCTATTTTCTGTTGAACTAAAGAAAAATATTTAAATAAAATACCAAGCAATATTTGGCTTTTTTGACCGCAAGTTTATTTAACACATTTAAAGTCGACCACAAACAGAAGATTTCAGATCGCTTCGATAAGCATAACCCATGCTGAAATGAGTAAAAACAGAAATCAAATAGTTGAATAAATGTTGACCGCACTCACACACACACACACTGACAAATGCTGCTAGCCATCTTTTAGTTAGCATTTTGCCATTTTGTATTTATTCTGTTTTGGCATTTAATAAAGCAAACCAAATGTGTAGACCGAATGAACCGAACTTTGTAAATAAAGTGAGCTAAGAAACAACAACAACAACAATAACAACGACACATAACAACAACAGTAGCCAAATGAAACTTTGGCAATCAACACAAAATTGAAAATAATACAATAAACTTCTTCCAACGCTCAGATATGATGGAAAAGTTTTATCGGATTAAGTGTTGCAGCATACGCCGCCGCTCATTTGACCACTTAACTTGCGCTGAGCCGCCTGCAGCCCTCGCCACTTGCCGTCGCCCGCCATTATGACTGCTCAGCACTGGACTTGGTTTCTTTCTTGCGGCCTTTTGCCTTCGTTTACCGCATATCAGACTAAAGTTATGCTCATGTGGTAGATGTGCGTATGTGTGTGTGTGTGTGTGAGTACCCTGCAAGAATGCAGACTGGTTTGACTTTAGTTTTTCAACTCGTTGGTTGTCAACCACAGCGGATTGTAGAAACCGGATCCGTTTCCTAAGAACGAACTCAGGGCGATTGAATTACATGGCAATGTCCTAAGACGAGACAACTTGTCCAAATCCAGCCTTAAGCAAAGCAGTTGCTAAGCCATTTCGATTCCATTCGATAGAGGACCTCAGTAGATGAAAAAGTGTCAAAGTGTCTCTCACGGTTTCCAGGATATTTAAGGATAAAAATTTAGTTGATGTCCTTTATGTCCTTTTTCATAAAATTTTTCAAAAAAGAATATTGTTTCTTCGACTTCAAGTCATTAGCTTTCATTTGAAGCAAAAATTATTCCTTTCTGACATTTGAGTCAAGAGATATGATGTTTTAAAAGTTTCAGTAAGGGGCACTAAGCCGCCATCTTTAAACTGCATTTTAAAAAAAACTCGAACATCCCGGGAAAAATCCTTTGACATTTTTTCATCTACTGAGGTCCTCTATCGAATGAGATAGGTTTGACCTTGTCCCCTTTTTTAGTGTTGCACTGTGTAATTAATTAATTATAATTAAAATATAATTAATATAAATATAATGTTAAAATATTATATGAAATTACTTAAATTACTTACTTATTAAATTACTTATTTTCAAAAATATTTTCAAAAAAAAAAAACTTAAAAAAATTAAAATTTTATAATTAATTACAAAACAAATATTATATGAAAAAAATAAAAAAAATTACTAAATTACTAAAATTAAATTATTAAAATTACTTACTTTTTAACCCTTATTCTCATACCCAAACTTACTAACGTCGTTTGGCACCCGGGGTACCCGGGTACCCATTTCATGAAATTTTTAAGTTTTCAATATTTTGTTAATTAAAAAGTGTTTATAAAATTTTTTTTCTAAAATATACATTGTTGTTGAGTATTTGAGAAAAAATAAAATAATAAAAAAATAAAAAATAAAAAAAAATAAAAATAAAAATAAAAAAAATATAAAACAAAATTTTTTAAATATATGATTTGTTCGCTTTTCACCTAAATAACGAGGATCCGGAAGGTAAAAAAAAAATTTTCATTATTTGTCAGTTTTTTTCACGAAAATACATCGCAGTGGGCACCCGGGTACCCGGGTATGAGAATAAGGGTTAAATTACTTAAATTTAAAAATACTTTCAAAAACCAACAAAAATCCAATGCGAATGAACAATAAAAAATTCGTATTACACCAAACAATTTCAGCTCTAAAAAACAAAGATAAACAAACTTGGACTTGAAATTGTTGACACACTTCTCCCGAAAATGTTTGAGGCCTAATGCAATACATACATATCTGGTTTCTCATCATTTTTGACTACGTCGGCAATAAATAAATATATTAATTAATTAATTAAAATAAAAAAAAAAAACAAATAAATAAGTATTTACCTATCAAGCGATCTTTGAATAGTATGAACACATTCATGGCCATAAAAACAGTCGTTTTCCAAAAATACAAAAATTTCCAATTCGAAAATAAATAAATAAGTTAGTTGTCTCATGTCCGATAGGGTATGTTTAGATGTATTTTGTGACGTCAGTGTGTTTGTGTGTACTGATTGCGTAAAGACTTATTGAACTGCGGCCTATCAAAAAGCCTTAATGAAAAATTCCAATTAACTTTAAATAAAGTTTACTTCAATAAATTTGCACAACAAACCAAAATCTGAATTTTAAATTCATTTTAAATTCATATACATAAAAATGTTAAGCCTGACTGACTAACTAACTGATTTATCATCGACAAAACCAAACCATCGAAGCTACAAACATGAAATTTGAACTGTTCCGCTCAGACGGGAAATTTGAAATTCGGGGTCTCAAGGGGCAACCAACGTCATGAATGTAATGAATCTATTAATTTCAAACTTAACAAAAATATTCCAAATTAATAAAAAAGTTCACACGCATTTTTTAGTTTTTCAAAAATCAAAATTTAACAGTGTCAACAATGAGTTAAGTTTCGTATAAACAACAAACTATGAAAAAGCATGAACCAATGTGCCCACTGACTTCGAAATTGATAAAAATACTTTAAATAAAAAAATTGACACGTGTTTTTAATTTTTTAAAATCAAGATCTAATGGGGTCAACGACGGGTTAAAAGTATGTATGGAGAAACTTTAAAAACATGAATTAATGAGTCTATTGACTTCAAACTTAGCGATAATACTCGTAGTAAAAAAATCTTAACATGTATTTTCACCTTTTTTTAAATCGAAATCAAATAGGGCAACAATGGGTTAACAGGTTGTATGGGAAAACATGACTTAATGGGCCTATAGACTTCAAATATGGTGAAAGTATTTCAAATGAGAAATAAATAGACAAGAATTTTTCATCAAAATCTGACAAAGTCAACAAAGGGTTAAGAAAAAATTGATATATTTTATTTTGGCCCATTGACTTCAAACTTTAGACGCATGTCTTTCAGTGTTCGAAAATCAACATCAGAGGAGATAAAGGTTTGTTAGAAGTTTACGAGTAGGAAAATTAGCACCATTTCACTTTAGAAAAAATTAGTGTCCGACCGAATATTCGGTTTCGGTTTCGACCCAAATAAGTGGTTTCGGTTTCAGTTTCGTCCAAAAAATGGCCGAATAGCCGAAACCGAAACTTTCTAGTATATTTTTTACATTTTATTGTGTAGCAGAAATATAGTGAAAGGAGAAGTAATTTAGATGCCAGCAATGTAAATAAACTTCTTTTTAGCATATAATATTAAATTATTTAATTTTGAATATTAGCGAGTAAGGTACGAAAGGGTGATTTTTTATGTTTACGTTTTAAAAAAATGAATAAATTGTTTTTTTTTACTAAGTATTTATTTATTTATGTTATGTTTGTTTGTTTGTTCTTTATTTAATTAATGACAAATTCGTTTGTTGAAAAAAATGCTTGATATGGTGATTTTCATTTTAATTAGAAAGTTTCGGTTTCGGCCGAATATTTAAAAAAACCGAATATTCGGGTTCGGTTTCGGCCCAAACAAGTGGTTTCGGTCGGACACTAGAAAAAATCATAAAATTAATGAAGCTTTTTTAAATAAAATCATAAAATTCGTGCGTGCAAAGCCGCCCGACCCTGCTAGTCATAAATATTTACATTTATTGCAACAAATAAATCAAACAAACAAATAATGTATTTTGGGGCAATATTTTTTTTATTGTTACAGTTCTCGCTTTGCTTGTCTTCGTAGAAATCTGTAAGCTTTGTAGATCACAGAGCACGATCCACATACAAGGTGACGCAAAAGTCATCGCTCTATCGGCAGATGCTATAACTTTCGCCAATGGCGGCAAAAGTAAATTCTGCCTTGACATTCATTCATTCAATAATTCATTCATACATTCATTCATTCATTTGAACATTCATTCATTCATTCATTGATTCACTCAATCATTCATTCATTCATTAATACATTCATTCATTTATTCATTCATTCATTCATTCACTCATTCATTCAATCTTTCCTTCTTTCATTCATTCATTTATTCATTCATCCTTTCAATTATTCATTCATTTAATCATTCATTCATTCATTTATTCATTCATCCATTCAATTATTCAGTCATTCATTTATTCATTCATTCATTCATTTTATATTCACTGATTCATTCATTTTTATATTCATTCATTCATTTTTATATTCATTCATTCATTCCTTTGTTCATTCATTCATTCATGTATTCACTCATTCATTCATTCATTCATTTATTCATTCATTCATACATTCATACATTTATTCTTTCATTCATTCATTTATGCATTCATTTATTCATTCATTAATTTGTACATTCATTCATTCAATTATTCATTCATTTTTACATTCATTCATTCAATTATTCATTCATTTTTACATTCATTCATTCAATTATTCATTCATTTTTACATTCATTCATTCAATTATTCATTCATTCATACATTCATTAATTCATACATTTATACATTCATTCATTCATTCTTTTAAATATTCATTCACTAATACATTCATTCATTCATTCATTCATTTATGCATTCATTCATTCATACATCCATTCATTCATTCATTCCTTCTATCATACATTCATTCATACATACATTCATTCATTCGTTCTTTCACTTATTCATTCATTCATTCCTTCATTCATTCATTTATTCATTCATTCATTCCTTCATTGATTCATTCATTCAGTTTTACATTCATTCATACATTCATTCATTCATTTATGTATTCATTCATTCATTCATAAACAAATTAGAGCCAAAGAACATTAGGTGACTGCTTTTGCGCCACCCTGTATAATGAAGCAATAATGATGTAAAAAAATTGTATTTCCCATTACAACTCAACTTTCATTTGTAACACTCCAAAAAAAATAAATAAATTTCTGTATCCTGTTGTTCCAAAACACTTGAACATTCAAACAGCAGCAAAAGTGCTTCGGAAAGTTACCAAAAAAACCCATACCTCACCCTATTCACATAAGTAATTATAATAATTTAGCATGAACAAAGGATTCGCTGCGAGGTCGAGCGTGCAATGGCCTAACTAAGTTAGAGATTAACACCTGATACCGGTTTGCTGGCGCTCGTCGACGCTTGTACGAGTATGCCGAATGGGAATGGAAATCAAATGGGAAGGCATTGGGATGCGACAAATGAAGAGTAAGTTGCGACAAGAAAAAAATTACTCAAGCGCCAGACAAGAGTCAACGGCCCAGCAACAATGTTATTCACACTTGAATGTGTAAACAAAGAATCGTGGTGGCCAAGTAGAAAAGCCAGAAGAAGAAGAAGAAGATTCACTTACACATACATTAATAGCCAACTTAAGCGTTAGCACGTCGAATATATTTACACCGAAATGGCCTAAGCACCATTAACGCAAGCACATTTAACGTAAAATACTGTATTTGTCTGTGTGTATATATGTATGTACATATGTGTGTGCCTCTGTATGCGGTTGTGGCTTAATTGTATGCAGACGCGCACGTGTGCCGCACAACAATGCCGCCTTGGCCTCTGTGTGGTGTCACAATCTCTGCTGCCATGGTCCATTTGCACTTTGCCTACGTCCCCCCGCCCAGTTCCCTCCTCCCACGGGTCCTGGCCAACCATGGGGCATATGTTTACGTTCGTAATTAAAACTTAAGTCATTAGATTGAGACTGAAATTGTGGCTGCCATTGTGACACCGAAATGCCAACATGCGTGCGTGTGTCCGTGGCGGTGTCAAGCTGTGGCTAAGGCAGTGTCAGTGCGGCTGAGGCGGCCGTTATTTTTAGCAGCCTTTCCATTTTCGACGCTGTTAATGAGGCGGCAAAGGTGTGACAACACAATACAGCTTCCACTCCTCTCGCTCCTACTCTCTGCTATTGTTGTTGCTACTACTGTATGTGTGTGTATGTATTTGAGTGTATATGTGTGTGTGCATGCTTATTCGGCAGGTTTATGACGTCAATAAAGATAAGAGATAATTGCACGAAAAGCAAATCAACACCTCGACAGCAGCAAAACACACGCCACATTTGTGTTTTTATTAATTGGATTTTTTGTTTAATTTTTTTAACGTTGTGGCTTATTTACAGGTGCCGACAACAAATTTCACACTTAAAGGTTTTGATTATTTCGGTAAATGTTTGTTGCTGTCACAGTTAAATGTGTTCAAGTCAAAATGCTAAAATATTTTGTATGATTATCCCTTTGCACAGTGATTCGTGCCATAGACAAAATTAAAAAAATTTGTAGTCTCAGAATTTAAAAATTTTGATGTCATTTGAAAGGCAAAACTGCAACTAAGAAAATCTCAAAAAATCTGTTAAAAAAATAATTAGTGTCTGTGCAAAAGTGGCTCAAAGTTGAAACTTTTTTCACAAAAAATTTAAACACATTTTTTCTGTTTTTTAGTCTATTGAGTAAAAAAATTGTAAAAATACATGGTTACCAAGAAGCTGCTAAAACTTTCAATATAGATTACGAAATGTTGTGGCCATTTTCGCTTTTAATGTTTTCTCAAAATTTGTAAAGCTGAGGCTTTTACTTTACTTTTAATTGAAAATATTTTTCTAAATTAAAAATCTGAAAATTGGCAAAACTTAGAAGAAAATATCTAAAAAGTATGTGAAAGTATGTTCCTGGATTTTTTTTCATTTTAAGAAGCATTCTTTCTTTGTCGGATACTATAATTACATCCCCCGATATCTTCCGATCTCAGAAAATAATTCAATTTGAAAAGTGGTCTAAACACGGATTTTTCGACAAAATGTATTTTATTTAAATTAATTCAATTTGAAAAATGGTCTAAACACCTATTTTTCGACAAAATTAATTTTACTTATCCCTAAAAGTATGCATGAACTCAGCATGAAAAATTGAAAAATCTGCACAAATGCAAAAAACACATCTATTACTATCGATTTTATTGCAAAACGAGAGGGTCCTAAGACAATTTCTGTTACTCTTTGGAATTATCAATGTTTGCGTTACCGATTAAATGTAAAATCTAGCCAACACGCTTGGTACTGTAGCTTTCCAAAAATGATGAAAATTACAAATTTAAGTCTCAGGCATTGCCAAACTACAAAAGTTTAAAAAAAAAATGGACATTTCAATTCAGCAGACCATGATTAACTAATACACCAAATTTTATGAAGAACGCACCACTCCTTCTAATTTTGTCTCGCGGTTGCATGGAGTCGAATCACTGTGCTTTGGTTCAATTTCTAACAAACTTAAATCTTCTGCTTTCTTCAAATTGCTGCGACAGTCCGTAGGTGAGTGAAGGCCGATTTTGCAGATTTAACAAAGTTTAAAGTTTTGTAACGATTCCAAAAGGCTGCTTATCAGAAATATTCTGTGTTGGAAAGAATTAACACTTCCCGAGACAATTTTGTTGATTTGTATTGCAGCTTATAACGCCCAGAGGGAAGCGTGTCCGAAATATGTTGAGTTGATTTTGCGATCAGGATTAACAGAATTGTTTAAGCCATGGTTTCAGTCTGCTTATCCTTTCTTAAGCCATGATTTCAGTCTGATTATCCTTTTTTAAGTCCTTCTGCATATCCGTTTTTGGTTGACCGATCTATCAATCTGTGCAACCAACTTTTCCATCTATCTCCCTCCCTGTCAATCTATCTGTCTAACTGTCTCCCTTTGGTACGTCTGTCTATCTGTTCGTTTTATGTCTTTCTTAGTGTTGTCGTTTTATGTCTTTCTTACTTTCTCCTGAATTAAAAAAAGCTGAAACTTCCTCCCAAAACTTAAAAAATCTCCTAACAATTTTTTTAGTATAAGTTTTGTCATTATAAACTGAGGAATCAAACTTCTCATAACAAAAAAATATATTTAGTTTTTTTTTACTGGGGCCTTTTTATACATTCAGCTTAAGCTAAACCCTCTACTGCCCCATACGGCCTTAAGGCACGGTCCACAAAAACCTAGAAAAGTCCACATAAATATGAATTTGTTTTAATGAAATTTTTAGGGCATGTTTTAGATAAATTAAGTTGTCATTTTTTTAATGTTGCACGGCTGTAAGCATCACATGTTTCCCAATATTATCAGTTGAAAGTTGAACTTCGTGGAAATTAGACCGTGCCTTAAGGCCGTATGGGGCAGTAGAGGGTTAACAACAACTTAAGACAAACTAATTAAAAAAAAATTAGATCGGTATGAAATTCGCTTTTGTAAACTTTCCTCATTCATTGCATAAATTATATACCTTGAAGCATAAAATTTAATTTAATTAAATTAGACACTTTAGCTTTAAATATTCAAGGCTACAGTACCACTAATCGTGTCAAATGCATTGCCATAAAAATCTCCTACACTTTCTCATAAACAATTTTTTTTCCCGAAAATTCTCCTAGAAGGCCACGAATCTCTTAACCCTCTAGTTCCCAAGTTTTTAATCTTGTTAAAAAAATTACCAGTGATAGTTTTGTGGTGGAGAAGTAATGTTTGTTCGGGGAAAAAAATTTCATGTCAATAGGAGGCGTGATAGAGGGTGTAGAAAGTCGCAGGCCTACAGGCTTGGAGAAACAAAGCCAAAAAAAATCCCATATGAAAATTTTTTTTTTAATTAATTTAAATTTTTAATTTGTTTTTTAATATACATATGTAAACAGAAATAACGGGTAACAGTTTCAGTGCTGCGTGTAGACAATAATTTAAAAGGGTGGTAAGGCGAGGGGTAGTGTGTCGTGGGGTAGTTGATACACTGCTTTTGGGGGGTGTAGAAACTAGGAAAACTAGAAAAATCGGTATAAGTATATATAAATGGCGGTTCTTATAATTTTTTAATGCCTTGTTATCTTTTCACACAGATGTGGATAAATCTACTCCATGAAATACAGGACTAGGGGAGACTAGTTCTCTCATCTACCCCCGCGGACTACGCCTTAGTATAAATTTTTGCAGTGTCTTGATCTTTTTTACATTGCGGTGTATCAAAATGTCGGTTCAAATAGAAAAATAATGCTTAAATAGAGAAAAAATATCATCAATGACCGTTAATAATTTACGCCTTTTATCCCAAGCAGGCCTACAGACACTCTAGGGTTTGGGTTAGGTAGGAGGAGTGTAACAACTTTTTTTCATATTTTTTTTTATTTTCTCAAAGAACACATTAACAGCTACTCACCAATAATTTTTTTGGATTTATTGAGGCTCACAATTAATTTAAAACAATTTTTGTTTCTCACACAATTTCAAAAATAATTATTTACTTACTTTCTCATGAAACTTCAACTTTGTCTTACAATTACTGCCGCTGTGCATGTGGCAGCGTTAACTGACTGCATTTATTTTATAAAATGGAGATTCCCCTTTCCATACGTGTAAACTCAACTAGAAAACTCATAAGGTGTAATTTACAGAATTTGTTTAAGCTTAGGATGTCTACAGGCCTTCTTGGGAACTAGAGGGTTAAATCTAGAAGGAAATCACTTGATCTGGCAACACTCTTCCTACCGATATATATGCCTGTCTACTTGTCTGTTCATCTGTCTGTCTATCCGTGTGTCTATTTCTATCTCTCCGTCTATATGAATGTCTACCTATCTGTCTATATTTCTATACATCTCTCGGGCTATCTCTCTCAATGTCTGTCTGCCTATTTATCTGTCTGTCTGCTTATCTTTCCCTATATCGGTCTGTCTTTCTGTTTTTCTATCTCGTTTTCTACAGGGTGACGCAAAAACTGTCACTCAGCGCAAAAGTTGTCACCCAGTGTTCTTTGGCTATAATTTTTTCATGAATGAATTAATGAATGATTGAATTAATGATTTAATGAATGAATAAATGAATGAATAAATGTGTGAATGAATGAATAAATGTATGAGTGAATGAATTAATGAATGACTGATTTAATGAATAAATGAATAAATGAATGTCAAAGCAAAATTGACTGTTACCGCCATTTGCAAAAGTTATAACATCTGCCAAAAACATGATGCCTTTTGCGTCACCCTGTATCTACTGTTTATCTGTCTACTATCAGTCTAACTATATGTCTGTCTCTCTGTCCATCTATTTCTCTATCTCTCTGTTTATGTGTCTATCTCTCTGTCTATATCTCTGTCCATCTACTTACATATCTGTCTAACTGTCTGCCTATCTTTTCCTATATCTGCTGGGTCATATTTCTGTTTATTTATCTATTTGTGCGTCTATCCTTCTAACTTTCTGTTGGCCGCCGTATCTATCCGCCGAAGGCAGAAGGTTGCCTTTCTGTTTTTTATCCGTTTGTAAATTTACCTGTCAATCCATCTGTCTTTCTGACTGTTGTCCATCTCTCCCTCTCCTCAATCTAATTTGAGCTCCTTTAACCCTAATTCCCAGAATTTTAAAAGTAACGTAAACCCAGAAGTGAGACTGTCAGGCTCATATGAGCTAAACTGATAAAAAACTCAATTTATTTTACTTTTCCAAATTCAGTTACTACTTAAAGACGATTTTATTTAAGTTTTATATTTTTAGTAAAGAACTTGTGAATACAGGGTCCACTGGTAAACAATTGCTACTGCAAAAGTATAATTAATTAATTCAGATATTCACATCTTTGTCAAATTTGGGTGGAAGTGGAATGGAGATTGGTTTAGTTTATTGTAAACATGTTCCTGCGTTTTAGAGATGTGTGGTGGACAAATATGACACCGACTTTGTTTACGTGCACCAAAATTTGATGCCTGCGAACTGACCTTTTGCAGTAATACAGCATCTACTGTTGTCTGAGTTATCGCTCGTAGATATTCGTGGCTATACAAAAACAATCCCCAGTTATCGCAAAAACAACTATGTTTTGCTATCTATACCCTCATTCCAGTAAGGACGTGTTTTGAGCCATATGACATATATCGCAATGCCAGCAGCATCAATCAAATGTATTGCAACGTGAGGCACTCTGTGCTGTGCATGAATGCTTTTCCAAGCATACTTTTAGGCATGCACTTTGGAGTACGGCCGGTTGGCTGTAATTCCGATATGGAGTACAACTAGAATGTGCAAGAAACATCGGCGCGATAAGAAAACAAGTATAAAAAGCAGCAGTGGCAGCACAGAGAGTCGAGTCTTGGTTGAATAAGCAAAGTAGTAACAAGTGTAGATAAAAGCAAAGTGTAAGTCTGTAAATAAAGTGACTGTTGATTTTTGACTGCGTTTGAATAAATGAAGTTGTTTTATTTTCAAGCACAATCCAAAACGAACTTAGAGAAGTCATTTTCGTAACAGTATAAAGAAAGCTAGAGGCCATTCATTAGGTTTGCATTTTTTTATATACCCATCATACAAATTTGGTTTTTCTGAGTATACGAACCCCGCATCCAATAAACTATCGGCTAATTCCTTACTGGTGAACTAGTTGCTCATTATTACATTTGTGTTTGTAAGGTTCACACAGTTTTTCAGCACCCTTTTTGCAGGATCCACAGCTCCTTGATTACCGTCTTTGCATGTGTATGACATTTCAGAAAGTATTAGCACCATCGCACTTCCATATTCTAATTACATATTTATCGGGATTGGAAGACATAAACCGTATGAACTAGCATCAACCTCGGTAAGGCATAAATTCTTCATAATATGTCGTAGATTGTAGTATTTTCAAACATTCTCATAGACTTCATTCCATGCCGACTAGATCAGTGCTAGGCTCAAAAACTATGAACTTGACACGATAAACATGCACCTAAACATGAAAAATATAAACATTCTTCCATATGGTGGACAAAAAGTCAATGAATTCTGAGTAAATTTGAGTTTTTGTTCAAATGAGCTTCTGAGGCTCACTTCTGGGGTTACGTTGCATTTTTAAAAAATTGTTTAAAAAAAGTAGAAAAACTGTCTAAAATGTTAAATTTATAAATGAAATATAATTCTAACATTCCATTAGAGGATTACATAAAAAAATTGGAATCGAAAATCTTTTGGTACAGGATTTATCACCATTTGAAATCGTTAGTGAGACTATGAGGTTCACTTCTGGGAATTAGGGTTAACACTCAGACAGTACGAAAAATCGAATTGAAATTTTGAACAAATGCCATTAGAACTTCAGCAAAATTAGATTTTTGAATTAAATTGGGAACTCAAGAAACTTAACTCAGGTCAGAATTAGGAAATTTTTTTTAGCAAATATATATTGCAGATGTAATGATATATTTTGTACAATATGGTTCTGACTTTAACCCTCGGATAACCGATAATTTTTTTATACGTCAAAGCCCAACAAGGTCCCCAGGGACCTTTTATGTAAAATTGCATATAAGATGTGTAATTTTATAATGTAGGGTTACAAAATGTGTGTAGATGTGTTTGGAGAGCCAAAAACTTAAGCTTCGTGTATATTTTTACTTCGTGTATATTTTTACTACAGACAGATAGGCAAAAACGTATACAATACAAAATAATTGCATCAGGCAACTAACTTTGCTTTAGCAGCTCATGCATCTATGCCGCTGCAAGTATGGTATTTTTTTAGAGTAATGGGTTTTTATATATATTTATTTTTATTTTTATTCTGTTTTCCATCATTTTTATATATACTTAGGCAATACCCTCAGCCATTATCAAATTGATAATGGAGTTTGATCATCGTCGTCGGAGTCAGCTTCATCCGCCAGAGTGACATTCAGTTCAACTTCAGCATCATATGTTTCATCGTATGGCAAGAAATCTTCGTAATTTGTCTCCTCAGTGAATGAATAAGGTTCTTCATTGTTTTCCAAATATCTGACCAAAGTCTGCAGTTGTTGAAAGCGCGTACGGCGGCATATCAATTTGATCCCAATCACCGTACGTATTTTAATTTCAACGATTTATTTGAAATTGGGGCACTATCAATATTTAGCTCTAACTATTTATAGTTACTAACAAACAATAAGAGCAAATTACATGGAACTACCTACAAGGTCCCTGCGGACCTTGTCGGGCATCGACGCCCGAAATAACTTCAATGCGATAATTATGGTGGTAAAATACATGCAATCGTGCCGAAATCTATTTTAACAGCTTCTAAATAATCCATTTATAGAAGTCATAAAGTCTAAAGCTCATCACTACCCCGTATTGAAATGCCACATATTTTAAAACGCCATAGGTCCCTACGGACCTTGTTGGGCATCGGAGGGTTAAAAAGGAGAACACAGTTGCAAAGGTAATAAAAGGCCTTTTCGTTTGATGTGCATATTTATATTTAAACTGTGTATCAATTTTGAGAAAATCAACCTTAAAAGAAAACACCCTTATTTTTTATGAAAACCGATTCTTTACTCTCACTCTCATTTATTTATTCTCCTTTAGTTATTTTACATAAATGTTATAATTAATAATAATAATAATAATAATAATAATAATAATAATAATAATAATAATAATAATAATAATAATAATAATAATAATAATAATAATAATAATAATAATAATAATAATAATAATAATAATAATAGTAATAATAATAATAATTTCAATTTCAATTTCAATTTGTTTATTCAGTCTAATGTTTTCGCAACCTTACAGACTATGAAACAATAAATTAAAATAACTTAAAACTAGTTAAAAATTTTACAAAGAAATAATTTAATAATAACAATAATAATAATACATAAATGCAGCCTCCCAGGAGTTTGAGAGAAACCATCCAGTGTCCGCATTAAATTACAAAATTTACTAAACTAAATCAGTTTTATGAATCTTTATGAAACCGACTACTATTTCATGAAAGACATCAACCCATAATAGATATCAACTAGAGTCCTGCACGAGTATGCATTCGAAAACATTCAAATGCTTTTGAATAGAATACTTCACTTCATCTCTGCGGACCGGTCCGAATGAATACGAGTACAGCTCTTCGAATACTTCGCAAAGTTCTCGATTACCGAAGCACTGCAGTATTCGCTTCTCACCGAATACGAGCACTGCAGTGTTCGCTATTCACCGAATATGAATAGAAACGAGAAACGACGCTCGCCAAAATGAATATATTCATGCAGGACTTTAATATCAACCCATCGCATAATAAATGCCTTAGCAACATGTTGCCGTGCAACAAAGTTGCCAAACAACATGTGCAGCCCGAATGCCGGGCGGTGTAACTGTGGAACTGTAACGAGCGCCACAATTCATTGCGCAGCATCCCCCGCCATACGATCCACAAATACCCCACGCAATCAGTTGGGCCAAACTGTATGGTACAACAAATACGCAAAGCAAAAAACTTGCGCGAGGGAAATTTTGCAGCAACACTACGAAGGAGCAAACCGAAGCATGTTGTCACGGTACGGCAAATGATGTTGCATGTTGGTGCGGTAGTCCCAAACGGCTGCTCAACGTGAACGGTTCGTTGTGGTAAAACGTGCGCGAAATTTTTCAAGCGTAGCGATATAAAAATATTATCGGAAGAACGTGTTCGGTTTTGAGGAGGAAATTGCGTATAACGAAGTCCATAAAAAGGTGAATTATATCGAATAGTGTGTGGGGTGCAATGCAATGTGGATAGTAACATAAAAAAAATAATGCAGCCAATGTTGTTGGCTGAAGTTGGCGTTGATAGTTGCCGCTAACGATGCGTGAAGTAAGTAAAGCGCGCGTGTGAGTCTGAGCCGGAGACTGCGAACAAATCACGGGTCAATTGATTTCGGTTGAAAAGCACTGGTGTCAAAGAATGAAAACCGCACTCAGCGCTATGCTTCGCACAGACAGCGGCGTAAGGCAGTGCGACGCGTAAGCGGTGTTTCGTTTCGTCCTCGCTTGACGCTCACTGCAATATTTCATAATTCGTGTCTTTTTTCGTTTTGGTTTTTTTTTTCTGCGCAAAAAGTCGACTTTTAAAATGAAACGCCCGTGCGGGAAATGCCGCTGACGTGTGCGGTCGAATTGTGTCGGTGCAGTTGTTGTCTTTTTTTGTTGTTGCTGCTGACACTAGGGAAATGTGTTGGTGTACTTAATTCGCAGACAGCATAGCCATCAACCAACTGAAAACAGAAGCAAAAAACAACTGAAACAAAACATTAAACACAAACGGCCGGAAGTGCGAAAAGTAGCGAGGAAGGAAGGAAGCGAGGAAGCGCGGCCGGATGCTGCCGGAAATGCGCCATGCGGCTGCCAGCGCACGTATGGTTGCTGCTCGACGCGCGCACACACACACAGATATGAAAAGTGAGTGTTTCCTACCTCATTCACACATTGGTACCGACACACACACACACACACACAGACACACACTGTCTGTTTTTTCGGTCGCAAGGGCCAACAATGTATGAAAAAAGGCCTTTTGCATATTTTATTTATTAATATTTTGCGTGTGAAATTTTCATATTAAAATGTGATAACAACAACCCAAAAGATGGAAATTTATAACGCAAAAATACACCCATAAATATGACGTGGAATATTGAAAAAAATCATCTCCATTACAACTCAACCATATTCCACTCGCCCATTTATTATATGCAAGAATAAATTTGAAAAAAATCCACTTAACAAGGTTCACTGTTTGATTTTTTTGTTTTTTTTGCAATACATTTTTAACAGTTTTGCTTGTCATGGCGCTGTTGCAATCATGCGAAATATTCCTGCAGCGGCACAAAGCGTGTCGATTTTCCGCTGCCACGCATAAAATGCTCGCTGCTACGTGCCGTCGAGTACATGAAGTCCTGTGCAGCTGTGCCGTTTGGCTGGCAAGTGTGCGTTTGTGTGCTGACGACTGTTAAATTGTTTTCAAGTGATTGTTGACTCTGCGTAAATACGCACACACATTCAAGTAGTTGTTGTGGTTTTTTGTTGTTTGATGGTTGTTTTGCAATGCCTGAAAATACAAATTATCTCAATTGACACTTTGATCAGCCACTTTAACCACTTGTCAGCCAATCAAAGAATTAGGCAACGCTTGAATATTTTGCATTCTTTTGAAAGTTAAACATTTGCTTCCTACTAAAAGAAGTTGTAACAAGAAGAAATTGGTAACATAGGGGGGCAATAAAGCATTTTATTTCCGAACATCGGAAGGAAATCCGCTTCTCATTTACTCCTTCCGAGGCATTTTTCGCACTTTGGACTTGCAAATTATTTTTGATTTATATTTTCTTAATTTTTTTCGGAATATTAAATCCCAATTTTTAATCCTTTACACGGTACAGTTGCATAACTGCAACCAACCGTAAAATTGCCCGTAATTTCGGAAGTAATTATCAAAACGACTCTTTTTTGCTATTTTACAAATATGCAACGTTCCTTTTTTGAAATATTGGCATTAATAGTGGGAAAAAGTACCCTAATTTTACTTGACAGCACTTATTTTACCGTTTTTGCGAAAAGTTGCACGCATTTGTTTTAGTGAAACAAAAGTGATTAAAAATTATTAATAAAAAACCCACAAACACTTTGCGAAAAATGCGGAGTAGGACTATGCCACAACAAACGCATTAATTGCTTTAAAAATTTTCATTTAAAATTAAACATATTAAAATAAAAAAACAAGTTTTAATGCTTTGTTGAAGATGTGCAACCAAATGTTTTTTATAAATACAACATACCTTACAAAATTAAAAAATAAAAAAATACGTGTTTTTTTTAATTTAGGTTTATATCTAAAAAACAACATTTGATGAAAAAATTCGCTGTTGCCGTGTAAAGGGTTAATTTAATATTTTTGAAAAAATTTTAATACTAGTCGCCTTCTATGTTGAAAGGCTCAGCAATGAAAAGTCGTTTGTCAGAAGTGTGGCTCTTGAGTACAATAAAACGTATACAGTCGAAAACCACTGGAAATATTTCAGCTACACTTCGCTATTTTCCTTATTCACTTTGCTAGGCTAGAATTTCAGCATCCTTTATTCTCTTTCTACATTCTCGGCAATTTTCCGCCAATCGTTTCCACTGCTCTGTTTTTAGAAAATACTTCAAGTCCAGGTGTACTCTATCACTTCATCGAACCCTGTTTCAAAGTATTCGAAAACCCTATCGATATAAACTTTAATTATAATTGTTGAGAAACTCTCCTGTGGAATTCAAATTCTATCAAATCCATTAATCAAAAATTCCAAAATTTTCTAATATTACCTTTTCACTGCTTGTTTGTTCATTCCGAATATTCTTTGAATTAATTACTTCGACTGTGAATGCTAACCGAGACAGACGTGTTTCTTTTATTTCACAAACATATTAGTTCTACCTCCGATAAGTTATATTGTTGTATTTTTTTTTTTTGGTTTTTTGTAAGCTGATCGATCTATTACCTTTAACTTCTTCAGCAAACTATTTCAGCATGACAGGAAGTATATTTCATATATCCTTCATGCATCTTTTTGGAAGACTGATTTACCTTCTTCTACTTCTTAAATGAATTGCCTTACATTATCACAGAATGGCATAAAGCATCTCTAATCTATACTTCATGCATCCTTTTGGCTGATTGATCTTTAATGTCTTTAATGAATTGCTTCGCCTAACCATGGAATGACATTAAATATCTTTCATCTATACTTCATGCAACCCTTTGATGGGCTTATTGAGCTATTACCTTCGCTTTCTTCAGCTAATCGTTTCGCATAACCTCAGAATAACTTAAAGCATCTCTCATCTATGCTTCATGTATCTTTTTACCTTTGCTTTCTTCAGCTAATCGTTTTCTATAACCTCAGAATAACTTAAAGCATCTCTCATCTATGCTTCATGCATCTTTTTGGAAAACTGATTGACCTTCTACTTCTTAAATTAATTGCCTTGCGTTATCACAGAATGACATAAAACATCTCTCACCCATACTTCATGCATCCTTTTGGTAGGCTGATCGATCTATCACCTTCAACTTCTTCTGCAAATTACTGCACGCTATCTCAGCATAACACAAAGAATCTCTCATCTAACCTTCATGCTACTTTTTGGCAAGATTAATGAACTTTCAACTTATTCAGCTAATTTTTTCGCCTAACCTCAGAATGACATAAAGCATTGTCTGATTGAGCTGTTACCTTTAACTTCTTTAGCGAATTACTACGCCATCCTCAGCATGACATAAAGCATATCTCATCTATACTTCATGCATCTTTTGGGAAGATTAATTGACCTTCAACTTCTTCAGCTTATTTTTTCGCATAATCTCAGAATGACATAAAACATCTCTAATCTATATTTCATGCATCCTTTTGCTGGGCTGATTGTTCTATTATCTTCAATTTCTACATCGAATTGCTTCGCATAACCCCAGCATAACATAAAGCATCTCTAATATATATTTCATGCATTCTTTTTGTAGACTCATTGATCGAAAATCTCAACTTCTTATTCAGCATAACATAAAAATCTCTAATCTATACTTCCTTAATGACTTTCATGTCTCCCTCGAAGTGATAATTATTTACTTTGGCAACTGAACAAACGCAGGCGCGGTCTTCAGATGAGTGCAGTTGTGATATTTGCCGATTTATTAATTAAACATTTCCATATCACGATTCACTTGACAGTTGCTATATTAAAATTTCTATATCATTGATTACCAAAAAATATAAACAACAACTAATCTCAACTCAGTAAGATGCAGATGTCGCTCATAATTCTACTTTGATGATGATATTTGCTGATTTTTTAATTAAACATTTCCATATCACGATTCACTTGACAGATGCTATATTAAAATTTCCATATCATTGATTACCAAAAAAATATAAACAACAACTAATCTCAACTCAGTAAAATACAGATGTCGCTCATAATTCTACTTTATAACTCAGTGGAGTGCAATCAACGTAGAAAGCAATCACATAATAAAATATTCATTTTCAAATATTTTTCACACTCTTACACAAAATTTACATATTTTCCATATTATTTCTCTCATTTCTCTTATTACTTTCTGTCTTGCAACTTGACTAATGCACTTTTAATTTTCATATTTTTATTTACAAAACAATTGCAAATCCTGCACAGCAATGCTGGCTTAGCTCATCTGCAATTACTTTCGAAATTGCCAACAAAATTCAGCAAATAAAAATGTATAACGATTTTTCATTTAACGTAATCTGCGTGAAATCAGTTTGAACGCTTTCGGTTCGCTGCGCTCGCCATTGGTAATTAATTTAAGCCGCTTGCGTTTATAAATTTGATTTATATAAAATCGCACAAAGTCATGTTAATTGGATTAAAGCGCACCTCCCAACAGATGCTTCACCGCCCCCCTCTCTCACCCCTTTTAACGCGCACTCAACCGAACAAACGTCAACCAAGGCCAAAGTGCCAACGAACGAACCGACCAACCAGCTCAGCTGCCAACTCTACCCAGTAATCAACAAAGTGTGGCAGTGTGGCAGTGTGCGAGCCAGAGATTAGAGGTGGCAAAAAGCAGCAGCAGTGGCAACGGCAGCAGATGTGGTGTTCTGTTGTTGCCGTTGCTTGGCTTGTTGCTACCGTTTGGCAGCACGTATGAAGCATGTGGCACATGGCAAGCATTTGAATGTGTTTTTTAGATATCTACATAAAAATTTATTTGCATAACTTTACAATGTATGATATGTGATGAATGTATGTATTTGTGTGTGTGTGTGTGGCGCCCGTTTCATAACGCTTGAAGCATGAAACTCAACTTTATTTGTAACATTTTTCATTTATTTAATTTAATTTTAATTGATGCCAATAGCGTTGCTTGTGCGCCATTAATCGAGGCCAAATAAAAAGTCTTCAGTGTTTTAAACCGAAAGCAATTTGCTCAGTTGCTATGCAGTCACACATACATAAAAATGTATTTGCAGTTGCTGCATGTTAATGAAATCATCAATAATATTTGATTTTAGTTAACCGATAACACAGCATTCGAATAACAATTTATTGAAATTATAATTGCATTCAAACTGAAAAACAAAAATCAAACAAACACACAAACCGTAAATTCGACTAAACAAATATTGGCACACCAAATGCGGCCAATTGGCATTGTAAAATGTGGCAATCATTTGAATAAACATTGAGCCAGTTGCTCTTGTAAATAGCTCAACGCATGCAAAATTTCTAGAAAATCCATTGGAATATGAACGGAAGCAACAAAAGCTTTGCTTGCAATATTGAAATTTGCTACGAAGCAGATTGTTTCAATCAGTTGTGCACAGTGACAGTCATTCATTGTTTGAAGGGATTGAGGAGAGAAGATAATAATTGATTAGCTAATGATTGAAATTAAAGTCAATTTGTATGGCAAACAAATTTAATTAATTGCGTCAGTACGCGCTGAAAGCTGACTTTTTTTTTTATTTTCTCACTTACTGGACACATTGGACAATGTTTATAATAAAGAAGTTTAGTTTTGTATTTTAATTTCTCGATTTTTACTTCTTCTTTTTGTTCTTTTTCGTTTTTGTTATAACTTATTGCTTCATTGCTTCATACATTCACTCTTTAGAAGAAGAAAACACATCTGAGTGAGTTTGTCTTTGACAATACACACACACACAACATAAAGTTAGAGTAATGAAATTTTGACACGTGATCAAGGAGATTTTGGGTTTTAACATAGTTACTCAGTCAAGAAAATTCTATATAAATTGTCAAGCATATAAAGGAAGGAAATTTTCAAAGGACCTTTTTTATATCCTTATTTTACAAATAGATACAAAAATCAATTTTATTTAAATTTTGAGCCTTTCTTCTTTCATTTGATGTACATATCGCCATATTCTGACGAGGTTTTGAAGGGCATAAAAAATAAAAAAAATATAAATAATAACATTTTTTTTTATTTTTTATGCCCTTCAAAATTTTGTAGTCCTTTTAAAAGGACAAAGCATGTAAAAATTAAAAAATGAGTACACAGTATTACTATGTTTGGTCTCTAGTTTCACGCCCATATGGATTTTTTCCGGTGTGAAAAATTTTTTTTATTTTTGTCGCACGGTGCAATCAGTGGAATGAGTCGCCAGATTGGTCTATTCGCAGTCCACTTAGAAGCTCCAACTGCAACTGGTTCCAGCTGAATCCAACTAATTTGATATCACAATGGGACTCTTTGCCCAACTACGAGGAGCAGGGGCGGATTCAGAAAAATATTTTGGGGGGGGTTTCAAAAAGTAATTCTTTAACCCTTTCGCTATTTTGTTGCCATATGGCAACATGCTACTTTGTGGACGTCTGCATTCTATATGGTTGCAAGAATACATTTTTTGTTGGTTTTTAGAATAGTTTGAAGTTTTAGGAAAAATACGAAATTAATAAACTGAATATTTAAGTTTAAAGAAGACAAGTATACACGTTTTTTTAATGGTATATCTTGGCATAGTAAAAGAAGAAGAAGCAGAAAAATTATAGAACTTTTTAATTTGACGGTTTCTTTCAATTAAGATACTTTTTTTTTTAATTTTGGCTGAAGTAAATGAAGAAATATTCAAATTTTCGTTATGCGTAAAAAGTTTAATGTTTAAGTAATTATTACAACCACAACGATGTGGTTGTTCTCATAGAAAAACACTCTAAAATACAGGGTCCGATTATAAAAATTAAAAAAATTCTTATGGAATATTGCTAATATAACCACATAGAAGCTTAAGACGTAAAATTTTAAAATGTAAATTTTAAATTTTTTTAAATTTTAGCTTTCCCGAATAAAAACCTGTAGCGAAAGGGTTAAAGGGAAAAGCATCAACCTCAGAAGCTTTCGCCAATCTCCACTGATTCTCACTAGGCTTGTGTGCTTCATCCGAAACAGCGACGATTATTTTCCTACCTACATATGTGAAAGAGAAATAGTTCACCTCAACAGAACTCGTCAGTTTTTACTAATTCTCGCTTCCCTCACGCCAAGTCCCACCCAGTGCACAATGGGCCTCTTTGACCTACGTGTGCTGCCTCCGGACCAGAAATAACTATCCATCTATGTTCATACCTACTCGTGTGTGAAAGAAAGTCAATGGATCTCAACACCACTCGTCAGTTGCTCGGCAGCTACCTTCATGCAGTCACCGCAAAAGTGGTCAGTGTCTCTTCAACCTGGTTTCCCTGGTTTCTCTTTTTTTATAGTTCATATATTTTCCCACTCAACAAGCCACTATGTAAGCCTCAAAATCAACTACATGAAACAGCTCACCATGCCATGGTAGCTGTAAAAACCATCGATACAGCAACATGACACCACTAGGTGTAGCATACTTCCAGGGGCGCAATAGCCAGTGGCTTAGCAAAACTAATCGAATGAGCGTGTTGAAACCTGAACAAATGCAAGGACATAAAAAGCATAGCCTTTTTTCACACACACACACACACTCTAACCTATCTTTTTGTTTGTAAATCCTGAGCAACATCACATACACACACACACGCTTACAATCATATTGGCCCGCACTCGTAACTAATACGGCAAACAATATGCAAACAACACTACAAAATTTGCCTGTATATATTATAGTTGTTGTTGTAGTAGTTACTGTCCTGTGCGCCTGATTTTTGCGTCTGACCAACAAACTCCATATAGAAGTGTCAACCTGAGGCTTTGCCATATTAACAACAACAGATTATGCAGATAAGCTCAACGGCAACGGCAGCAAAGTGGCCAACAGAAAAATTTATGCAAAATAAAAAAATTTTAAAAATTGATATAAAAAAGAAATCGTAAATGTTTTTGACACCAAACAAGTTGCAGCAAAGTTGACCACACTCGTTTGGCAATTGTGTATATTTTTTGTATTTTATGTATTCAAATTTTTTCCATTATATGTGAAAAAAAATTGCGAAAAAGTTAAATTGTGTTTATGTGTGTGTAAAAGTTGACAGACACGCGTCAGCCAGTGCATAGCATGAACATTTTTCTACTACGCTTTGCTGCAGTTTTCTTTTCTGCCTTTATGCTTTTTCCTAGCTTCAACATGCGCTTCAATTTGACAAAATTCAAAGTGTCAACAGATCACAACGAAAACATCAAAAATTCTTTGGAAGTGAGTGCATTGATGTTCAGCAGAATGAAAAAAAAACAACAACGGCAGCAGCACTTTGGCAAATGTCAGGCGGACACATTTTTCATTTTCACACACACACATACAAGTTGCGGTCATTTATCATTGCAAGTTGCTGCAAAGTTTTTAATTTTATTTAATTTTTTTTTTAATTTTTATTTTATGTTTTAGTTGGTATAGAGGATTTTACTGTTGTACAGGTTTAGAGGTGTGTAGATATTTGTTTTAGTATGTGTGTGTGTATGAAGTTGTGCGTAAGCATGCATTGGAGTTGGCAGTCTGTGCTTTGCATGGCATACAATGAACGCTTTGAGGCTCGAGCTCTGCTCGAGTTAGTCAAAATTGAGTTTGGATCGGAAACGGAGTGCAGATCAAGCTTCAATTAGTCAACAAAATTTAGTTAATTAAGACTAGAGTTCAAAAGTGAAATAGGAATAACTTTGCTTTATGTGTTTGGTATATAAAAAGGCAGGGACCCAAAATTACAGTTATGATTTTTTTTTTAAATTCGAAAACGTTGCCCATTTTTAAGAGATATTTATAACTGTTGGACAATAACTATTATGAGGAAAAGAAATACTTTTTTCGTCATTTCGTAACTATTATTCGTGACAAATATTTTTTTCTGTTGCCTAATAACTGTTAACAGCAAGAAATATTTTTTACGTTGCTCGATAACGTTAATTTTTTGAAAAATATTTTTTCCTTCATCGCATAACTGTTATGAGAGAAAAATATTTTTTACGTTGCTCGGTAACGTTTATTTTTGGAAAAATATTTTTTACGTTGCTCGGTAACGTTTATTTTTGGAAAAATATTTTTTACGTTGCTCGGTAACGTTTATATTTTGATAAATATTTTTTCCGTTGCCAGTAACTATTATAACAAATATTTCTTGCTGATAACAGTTATTAGGCAACAGAAAATATATTTGTCACGAATAATAGTTATACATAGATGTAAAAATAATTATTTCACAATAATAATTATAAGTAACGATTAAAATATTTGTTACAATGAAACAGTTATTTTCCAACTTTTTTCTAAAAACGTTATAACCAGGGAAAGGATTTTGTGGAAATTGCCTTTTTTGTTTGCTGCTAAATAAAGCATTTCTGATTGAAAATGAGCACGAATTAGGTTCTCCTGATTAGAAATATACCACTTTTATTTTGCCTTTTTTTGCCTTAAAAAGGCAGTTTGCCTTTTTCACCCATAAATACCTTTTTTTAGTGCCAATTTTACCTATAAATGCCACAAAATGCCTTTTTCAAGATTTGTCGAGCGCCTTTTTATTTTTCTTTCGTTTTTAATATTTTCCCCTTTTTGTTTCGCAAACTAAAAAAAAATTAAGTAGCAACATTGCAATTTCGTTAACTTATCTCGATGTTTTTACATTGATTTGATCATTCCTAAGCCGTTATTTTTTGTTGTGCAGTGGAAAATTTAAAGAAAAAAACATGCCAACATCAAAAAGTTCGGTTAGCGCAAACATTTTATTTATTTTTTTGTGATACAAGTACGGCTTTTATGCTTTTATATGAGAAGTTAAAATATGAATTTAAAATATGTGCTAACATTTCAATTAAAATATCTTAGTTTTAGTTTTTTAACTATCTTTGAAAACCTTGATGTTCCTTTTTTTTTACAAAAAACCAGGTATAAATATTGCATGTTGCATAAGTCAGATGAAATAAAATTATTAAAAAATACATACCGTTCCCCCTTTTTTAGATTTTCTAGTTTTTTTTATTTTTAAATGCCTGTTTTTGCCTTTTTAACAGTTTTTAATGCCCTATTTTGCCTTTTTGGGCAGTTTTTAGTGCCTTTTTCTGCCTTTTTGGCAGTTTTTCCGTGCCTTGTTTGTTATTTTATTTTGCCTTTTTTATAGGTTTTTAGGTCCTCAAAATCCTTTCCCTGGTTATAACTGTTATGTCCCTGGAAAAAAGTGCTTTTTTAGCGTTGACAGTTTTTTCGATTTGAAAATCTGAAGAGTAATGTTGGCAGCTTTGATGTAAACACGCTCGCTTCCGAAAATTTCTGCAGGGTATTTGAGGGTTTAAACCCCAAATATCTGTTTTTTACAAAGATTTTCTGTAGCAAATAAGGTTCCAAGTGGAATTATTCTCAAAAGTTCTGTACGATTCCATTCCTCAAGCATTCATTAACCCAAATGAAATCCAGTGTGTGCCAATGATTTGCTCTGACTTTTCCAGTCGTTTGACTCTTCCTTCTCAAAAAACCTGCGCAATATTTTTCCCCGTTTTCTCCAACTCTTTTACTGCCGCTATCGCCAACTGAGACATTGTTTCTTCCAGCTTTTATGCAAATTTAAGGCCACTGACCTTTTAGTGTCGACCCACAAATTTGTCGACCATCTACTTTGCACACCATTTTCATCACGTTGCCATCTCATCTCTTTGTGACTCTCAGACGGAAGTCTTTGTTCCCTCAGCGACATAAAATTCTATTTGACTTTAATTTGGCCACTAATCGTGATGACTCAGCAATCACACTGGCAATCAGCATTTTACGAGTGCATTGTCTTTTCGTGGTTTTTTCTTCTTCGACTTCTAACGCTGCTGGCATTTTTGTGTTTTTATTTTGTTGTACGCTTAACACGAGCTCCAGGCAATGATTATTAAAATTTTGTCACATAAAATTTAATTAAAATTTCCATTGTCACACTGCAAGCAATAAACAATACAAAAGCGAACACAGCACAAAAAAATGAATAGTGATAGAAAGAACACGTTAAAACCAAAAACAATCACAGCCAGCACAAAAAAACCATAAAAAGACAACAGAACGCTGCCTCACCGCTCCGCCGCTCAGTCGCGAAGTTGCTGTCAAAACAATGTCAACATTTACGCCAACTTAGGACTTAGAAATGCAATAAAAAAGCGAAGCCAAAACAACAACAAAACCCAAACTGAACAAATTTAAAGCCCAGCAAACGAATAGTCAACAGCGTAGAATAGTGAAAGCAATAACAACAACAAAATGTAAAACAAAGGACGCGCTCGCAATGGAATGAAATGCTGGATGTATTTTTTTCGAGATTTTCTTTAACTACTTTTATATGATTTCATATTTTGCTGTGTAACTGTGGAGTGTGATGTGGCAGAGTTGCTTCAAAGCCAAAAGCCGTCACTAACAAATCAGGACTCCGTCAATCTATGAGCCGCTGACTCTCAGTCGCTTCTAGGCGAAAGCTATCAAAACTCGCCCAACTTGCTATGGTTTTCTTTGCAACAACTTTTTCTACCGCTTTGTCAAAGTTTAGTCTTTTTTAAGTTTTTTTTTTAAGTTTATGGATAAAATGTTTTTTAATTTATTTTGCCCGCATGCCTGCAACATTCCAACACATTTAAATCAATTTGTTTGGCAAATTTATTTCAATTTAAAGCTATAGTAAAACACAACAACAACAAAAGAAATTTCTACACTGCAGCGTCTACCGGCTAAAGGTAAATGCGAAATAAACGCCAACGCCGACACCCTTCAAGTAGCGTCACTCAAGCACTTACAATGAACGCGTGTCGACAGACGCCACTGCCAGATGGCGCAGAAAATTCCGTTAGTGTAGCGCCAATAAACGCCTCAGATTGAGGCAGGACTGAGAAAGAGAGAGAGAACGAGAAAGACAGAGAATGAGTGAAATTTAAGTTGACACAATAAGGATTTCTTTTCGACAGATTTTGATCAACATGACACTTGCCGATTGCCAGCAACAGTTACTAGCCCTGACACTATTATTTTTGTTGTTGCGCTCTAGTGCCAACCAGTGCTGATAAGCTACAAAATCAAACTAAAAACAGAGAAGAGAAAAGAGAAAATAAAAAATAAAAATTGCAAAAACAACATTGAAAGAAATCGCACATTGCAAGAGGCGGAGAATTGTCAAGTCTACGACATGTCGCGGACGGCATCTAACAATGGTGACAACTTTTTTTATACGTTTTATTTGTTATTAAAATGAAATCGTTAAATAGCTGCCGCTGGACGTATCTATATCACATTTCTTATATCTTACAATTTTTATATTTCAGTGTTTGTGTAATTGAAATTTATTTGTGACTTGTGACATTGTCTTAACTTTTCTACAAATCCGAAAGGCGTCAAAATAAAACCCCATCTGACAGCAGCAAACGAAAGCATATATTCAATTTAAAACGAAAGATGCACTTTTTATATTATTTTTGTTGTTGTTATCACAGCGAAACTTGTTTTCCATTCTTATCCAACTTTTGGGTTTTTTAACTTTTATTTATGATTTTTTTTTTATTTACGTTACCAAATAGGTAAATTTTATTTGTTGATTATAATTATTATTTGCGAGAATTAATTTTTACGTTGCATAACTGTTATGAAATAAATATTTTTTTCATTCTGGATAATTATTATTTTGGAATTTTTTTTTTTTTTAAGTTGCATCATAACTTTTATTTATGACTTTTTTATATACGTTACCGATAACTATTATTTGAAAGAAAATTTTTTTACGTTGCTTCATAACTTTTATTTATGATTTTTTTTTATTTACGTTACCGATAACTATTATTTGAAAGCAAATTTTTTTTACGTTGCCTCATAACTTTTATGAAAGACATTTTTTTATTTACGTTGCCTTACCACATTTTGAGTATGAATTGATTTTTAATTGATTAGTTGTTAATAAAAATAATAATAATAAAATAATAATTATCCAGAATGAAAAAAATATTTATTTCTCACAACAGTTATTATGCAACCCAAAAATATTTATTACATCATAATAGTTATAGGCGACGTAACAAATTTCTTATTGGGAATAATTATTATAAAACAATAATTAGATAAATTTCTCAAATTAGGGCAATTTTTTCATTCCCAAAAATATGGATAATAATTATTTTAGGTCTCTGTTTTAAAGCTTTTGAAGTGATTAAAAAATGATAATTAAACAGTGCAAAGCCTGCGCTATAAAATTTTTTAATGAAACTCTTACCGTGTGCCATAGCCTAAACTTGATTAAAGACTGCAGCCTTTCAACTAAAGTCCTGCATGAATATATTCATTTTGGCGGCTACACTACTGTACATACTGTACGGGTACTTGGTATTCGAAGAATGTGTACAACGAAACGAATAGAAACGAGAACCAGCGAGCGTCGTTTCTCGTTTCTATTCATATTCGGTGAATAGCGAACACTGCAGTGCTCGTATTCGGTAATCGAGAACTTTGCGAAGTATTCGAAGAGCTGTACTCGTATTCATTCGGACCGGTCCGCAAAGATGAAGTGAAGTATTCTATTCAAAAGCATTTGAATGTTTTCGAATAGCAAAAATGCATACTCGTGCAGGACTCTACTTTCAACAACGAACTCTTCTCCTGAAATGCTTCGTTTATGTAGCAAAAAATGTTAAGACATATATCGGTGCGAGTTGAGTGATATTTTCAAAAGGTAAAAACACATATTTTTTTATAGTGAAACCATAAAATGATCTGGTCAGAAATATGAAATTTGTATGTGTGGGCCAACTATTTTAGAAGTAAGAACGTCGATAGCAAAGTGAAGCCCACTTAATCCATGAAGACCCATTGTGATACTACAACCAAACGAACTGAAATTCGCTCACTCACTGAACCAGTTTGAGTTCCTTATGAAACATAGCAGACTGTGAATAGTCCCATAGACTCAAACCTTCAAGTTATGGAAGAAGAAGTTGCCCAGATAAGTCTATCCTCTTCTAGATAATGCAAAATAAGAGCTTCACCAGAAGTCATTTTAAAGCAAACACAACCTTCATACGTGGGTACTACTCCACAATGTCCCATCAGAACACCAATCATAGTTCTCAGCTGGTCTCTTTTTTATTGAAAAAAGTTCTCTAGAACGACGCAAGAAGTTTAAGGTTGGCCAAATTTAGTGCGCAGTAAATCTTGTGTTGCCTTCAGCCCATCTTAGATGAGTTTCGTGTAATAAGCTTATTTGAGAACGACTCTTATAAGTCAAAAGATGGATACCAAGCATTGTCATGTCTTGAAACATCTGATCAGCTGTATCCTGCCGAGTGAGCTTGCAGTTACAGTTCCCTAGAATGTACCTGTGAGCTGGAACCCAGCATTGGTGTATATGAAACTACTGGGTAGACTCTTTAAGAAATTTTCTGCAGCTCTGAATAGTTGTCGATGGTATTAAAACTGCTGCCAGAGTACTAAAAGCACATAAAAGCTGGGCAGATTGCTGTCACCTCGGCCTGGAAGAGTCATCTTGTAACCGAAGCGACAAATTTAGATTTAATTCTTTTAAGTAAACATCACAGTTCACGTAGATCAGTCCATATAATCCATAGTATTATATCAAATATGTCAAACGAGTGTAAATATGATTCTGAGCTCAGTTTCATGTTTGGCCGTTCAAAGTAAAAACTTACTAAAATTTGTTCACTTTAAACAATTAAACGTTTTTATGGGTCATTTTGGTTTTGTGTTTGAAAAGTGACAAAATAGTCTTTTAATTAAGTGTTTCAAGTGTTAAAAGGTTCTACGAATTTGTTTCCACAAATTTTACTACAGCTCCTCAAAGACAAAAACTCTATGCGGCAGCCTTAATGCACAAAACAACAACATTGTAATTCATTTTATGAAATCAATCAACTTCTGGTCATTCGCTTCTTTATGATTGGCGTCTACTCAAAACTTATGTTAAAAATAATTAAATATTATATGAAATTAACTCTTTTTTCTACCATCTTTAAAACACATCCTTATCACTTTTTGATTAACAATTTCCAATAATAGAAAGAAAAGCTTTGTTTCGGCTACTTGTTCAGTGCTGTCACTTCGGCATTTCACCACTTCAACACAAAAATCATTATAACCAAAAAGTTTCACAAAATAAAAGGCAAACCAAACAAAAAACCAAACAAAATAAATAAAATCAAAAACAAAACCCGAAACAAAAACAAAAGCAAAAGCAACAGGAAAAGGAAAAGGAAGCGCTACGAAAATTGCAAAATAAGACAATAAAATCCTTTAACGAAATTGCATGTAAGGCAAAGAAAAATGGCACCATAAAAATAACAACACTTGCACAGCAACAACAACAACAAAACGTATTGAAAAAAACTCAAAAGTTTACAATGAACAAAACGAAAACAAAAACAAAAACAATGTGCACAATAAGCAATGCTAGCAATAAGAACAACAACAACAACAATAAAACAACAGCTGCAAATCAATTCAACACCAATCTTAACTTATCGCTCGACAAACAAAAGTTATTTGTTTTATTGTTGGGTGTTGGTCCTACAACGGTGGGAGAAGTGTGAATCGTGTGTGTGCAGCTGTGCGCGTATCCGAAATGGCAAATGGCGCTGTTCGTTGTTCAGCAATTGAAATGAACAAATTTAAGAATGTTCAAAATATTGTAGAACATGTTAAGGTAAAGAAAATAAATAGAACGAAATGCTGGCGATTGTGACAAGTACATAGTCAACATTTTCTATCGAGAAGTTTCCATGTTGGCGGACAACTGTCAGCGTATTCGAGTGTTGATTAGTTGGCATTTGTTGCAGTATTTAGGCTTTTTTTGGCTTTCTTTGGAAAAGTTTTTAAATGGTTTTACAACCTACTCATGTTTAGAATTTATGGTAGCCATGTTGGGTTTACTGATAGTAGTAAAGTCATTTTAACCCTTTCCGGCCAATTTCCACATTTCCTGAGATAAAAATTGTTCCTTCAAAATATTGACTCTTATTGAACATTTTAGCAATAAAATACAAACAAATTTCAAAAAAATCATTTTGGTTGAGAATTACAGCTTCATCAATTTTGTACGATATATCGTACAATGGTCCGCAAAGGAGTAAAAATTCATAAATTTTTTGTTTCGGTTTTTTAAGTTTTATGAACAATTCATTGATTTTTTTGATAGAAAACATAAATTATAACAACAAAAAATCAAAACGTGATTTCATTTTGATCGAAAGTTATATAAATAATATATATATAAACAATTGATTCACATTTATTCGGCCTTATATAACCATTGTTGTTGTTGCAAAGCCCTTTTCCTCTCAATAAAACACAGAATCAATTAAAATTCGTACAGTTTTACAGAAAGTTACTTAATATAGCCGATTCCTTTTATCGTAGTGGGAGTGGCAAGTACGCACGTCTAACCTTACATAAAACACAAAGACGTCTAGTAATTCTTATTTTTCATCGAAAATTGCCGAATAGTCGAATTTTATTAGCCACGTGGTTTACAGATGGGCGTGGCAGGCATACAAATGCAAAAAATCTGTTACAAAACTTATAACTCAAAAAAAGTGCAAACATAACTTGCAACCTTTGCTTTCCATTTGTACGATATATCGTACAAAGCTTTGCAACCCTTGTGGTCATTTGTACGATATATCGTACAATTTTTTTAAAGACTCGGGAAAAATATTTAGACGCAAAAAATTTTAAATTTAGTAAGTTCTATAAATGAACTGAGACTCAAACTTTGAAATTGTTTCGCTTTTTGCTACCAAAAAGTATTACACATTTAAAAATTCCTATGCAGAAGTACAGTCATTTGCTGGTTTTTC
The DNA here is from genome assembly GCA_964056695.1 of Melieria picta. Taxonomy (NCBI): domain Eukaryota; kingdom Metazoa; phylum Arthropoda; class Insecta; order Diptera; family Ulidiidae; genus Melieria; species Melieria picta. The sequence continues at coordinate 115,076,160 of OZ057399.1, read as the reverse complement.
AAATTCTTGCAAAAAGCTGCTTACAAAACGCACTCATACTGTGTAGCCACGGCTATTATGATTTATATTTTTAAACAGAATGATACAACACAGCCTACTTAATGAAAATTAAAAAGCTGTTCCAGAAAAAGTGCGTTCGCTGTCAAATAAAAATTCTTCGACAAAATTGTACGATATATCGTACAAATTTCCGGAAAGGGTTAATAGTCTTTCAGATACTCCTTTTAGCACTTTTGATGGTCTAAACAAAAAGTTCTATAATCTCTTCAATGTTTGGAATAGACATAAAAATTCCATTAATTTACAAGCAAAATGATATCTCTAAGGTTAAACTACATCATATTAGTTGTTAGTTGTTAGTCTGGCAAGAAGCTGACTTAAGCTAAACTAGACTACACTAAAAGCCGAAGCTTTATTGAATACACCTTAGTTGTATACTCTCACTCCCACATCGATTGAGTGAAAAATATGCTCATTAGGGATACATTAGACCCAGTTTTTTACTCACAAAATAATTGAAGGCCCCTTAGTAAGATACTTCTTGTCACTCCTCAGAGCAATGAATGAATACCATTCCAGCCTCCATATGAATCCAGCAATGCGGCCGATTCTAATCTTCGATTAGAGATAGACAGCATTTTTCACACCGGGAAAAATTCATATGTGCGTGAAACTAGAGACCAAACATCGTAATACCGCGTACTCAGTTTTTTATTTCTACATCCTTTGTCCTTTTAAAAGGACTTCACAATTTTTAAGGGGATAAAAATAAAAAAAATATAAAAAATACTTAACCTTGGCGATATGTATATCAAATGAAAGAGAAAAGCCTCAAGAATTTAAATAAAATTGAATTTTTATCTTTTTGCAAAAAAAGATATGAAAAAGGTCCTTTGAAAATTTTAATCCTTTATATCCTTGACAGTTTATATAGAATTTATTGGAAAAGTAAGTATGTTAAATCTCCAAATCCCCCTGATCACATGTCAAAACTTCATTACTCTAACTTTATTGGTTCGAAAGTTATTAAGAAAAAGGCGAAACCTGCAATTCTAATGAAGTACAAAAATTCTAATTTATTGAGGTATCAGTATTTTAAATAATAAAAAGATACAAAATCAATGAAGCGAGAATAATTAAATTTTTACTTGTGATCAAGGAGATTGTGGGTTTTAACATACTTACTTTTCAAAAAAATTATACATAAATTTTCAAGGATATAAAGGATTAAAATTTTCAAAAAACCTTTTTCATATCCTTTTCTTACAAATAGATAAAAAATTCATTTTATTTAAATTCTTGAGCCTTTCCTCTTTCATTTGATATACATTTCGCCATATTCCGACGAGGTTAAGTATTTTTAATATTTATTTATTTTGTATCCCCTTCAAAATTTTGAAGTTCCTTTAAAAGGAAAAAATGTACCTAGAAATAAAAAACTGAGTACGCAGTATTACGATGTTTGGTCTCTAGTTTCACGCCCATATGGATTTTTTCCGGTGTGAAAAATTTGTTTAATTTTTGTCTGCTTATGTTTGCATATGTGTGCAACATTACACTTTTATAGAAAATAGCCCCAGCACGGTTCACTTCAGCGGCGTGTATAATTTTCCCCAACGGGTTGATGAAACCGTTGCACAAAGGGGATGACCCTGTTTGAAACCTCGCTCGGTATCAAACGGCTCGGGGGCGTTCACCTTCTATTAACACAAACATATCCATGACGTGGATATAAAACCAGACATGGTGGCGTATACGCAACTCTAGTTCGTGCTATCAGTGGCAGCTTTAACCCGGCGTCATTGTTGCCGGGTATCTAATACCCGACGCATTTTAAGTTATGTTCTAAAAAAATTATCGCAGAATAAAAAGATTTAATTTGATGAGTAATATGCTCATTTTATGATAAATAAATGTTTGATTTTTATTAATAATGTATTTAACTACCTATTTCCCTATTATAGAAAACTAATATTGACATAAGCTTGATTCAGTGTACAATAATGTACATGGGTAAAATTTACCCGGCCACAACGGCCAAGTTCTGTTTAGTAGCCACAATGACGCCGGGTTAAAGTCAACGAGCAAGTGGTGTGTGTCGATCTGCGTCTCATGCGTCTTCTCCAGGATTTTGCGTATTGCGAAGATCTTTTCGATGATGCATTTGTCAGGTCTGAAGCCACAGTGAAAGAGCCCCATCAGTTTGATGACGATGGGCTTCAGTGCATCTTAGAAAAAAACTCTCAAGTAGGACTTTTAATGCTAAGTTTGTCAAGTTGCTTCCGCGATTGTTGAGGCAGATTGCAAGATTACCTTTTTTTATGGATTGGGCAGACTACACTCAGATTTCAGTCACTCGGCATGCTTCCACAAATAAGCTGGTTCGTGCAGATTGCCAATTCCTCGCCTCCTGTTCCCTAATACTTATTTAAAAAAAATTTTAAGCTTTCTTACTAGTCAAACAAATAATTTAAAACATTTCCTGAACAGCGTGATTGAAGTTTTTTTGAGGCAATTTGTTTTCTGTTAGAAATTTGGCAACACCGGGTAAAAGGACAGGTTTCAACAGTTAACATCAGAAATTTTACCTCAGGCCGTAATACGATATGGCCAGTTAATCAAGTAAGTTATATAAAAATGCTTCTTACTTTCCAATAAAATAATAAGTACACATTATTTGTACAAAACTATTTTTGCATCAAAAGTCAATGCATCAAATTGTTGTTTTACTCTAAATAATAATAACAATTACTTTCTGATATAAAACGGGACTATTCTACCATTTATCAAATTATCTCTTGCGCCAACCACCAATTAATTTAATTGTCCACTTGATTGCCTTTCTCAAAATATAACAAATCTTCAAGCTTCTTGACCTGCCATGTGAAAAAACGCAAACCGATTTCAAAGCTTTATGCAAAACTTTAGCATCCTTTCCTTTTCTCTTCTTGACGCCATTATGCTTCAGTGTGCATGAAGTCTGCACGTTTTCTGAATTATCTACTAAAACATAATTTATCAAAATTAAGCGACAAACTCAACAAATAAAACCGCAAAGATAAACTCGCAACGAATTATAAAATCAACTCGAATACAAATAAAACCAAAATGCCTAATTTTATTACCATAACAAAAACAACACCAAAGCAACACACAGAGAGCGGCAAACAGAGAAAAGCCAGCTTAAACGCTAAGCGCCATTATCATTGCCATAATCAATCTTAACGCTAGCGACATACCAGCTAAAAAAGGCCAATAAAATTGTGGCACACCAGCCAACCGGAACCAGAACAACCAGGCAGTGCTGCAGCCTGCGGCCGCCTCACGCCGCAGTCAGCCAGCAACACTTGGCGCTGATGATGATGATGATAATAATAACAACAACGGCAAACGTGGCTAACAAGTACAGCCGCAGCAGTAAATACTTACACTGCCGAGATCATTACTCAAGCAACACAATGAACGGCGACGGCGCGCAGGAGTGGGGCCGAGCAGCAGCAGCGAGCAAAGCCAAAAGTAATTTGAATATTTATGGCTTGAAGAATGCGGCGAAAAAACGGTAAACAACCGCAGCATAAAGAACAACAACAAAAACACAAACGGCAAATAACTGTAAGCGAGTAACAACAACAACAACAACACCGCATGGTGCGAAAACGTTGCGCACGCATTGTGCGTTACGCATACGCCACGTTGAGCGCTTAGCGCATGAAATATGATTGCAATGATTGTGGCCAAAGTGTGGAAAGCAGCGCCGTCGAACGTACCAACTTGAAAACGGTCACAATAATATTTTTTTTTTATATAGCACTTTATGTTGTTGCTGATTTGGTTGTGTTGCCAGTAAGTTTTCAGCGCAAACCAAAAACAAAAACCGCTAAACGTGATGGCGTGGAAATTTAGCAAAGAACGTATAACGCCATAAAAAACCAGTAAAAATTCAACCAAATGTGAAAATATTTAAAAACAAAGCAACGAATAAAGTAAAAAATAAATGGAAAAAATTAAATTTTAAATGCAGCAAAAAAGTTGTCCATGCCCGCAGAGCACAGACAGACATTAGCTTTGTGCACGGCTGTCATTTCCCCTGCCTTTTTAACAATTTGAGCGAGTTTTTTTTAAACGTAATATTATAGCGCATAAAAAATGTTCAATTCCTGCAACGTGACGCTCAAACGTGCTTTAAAATGGCTCAAACCTGCAATGCAAAATGTTATCCATTGAAGAGTTGAACATTTTAAAGCATTTCAAGGTTGAGCTGTTGAAGCACATTGCTGTCAGATAGTTTTATATAGATTGAAGTGCAGTATTCCATTGTAAAAGGTTTTCAATCAAATTAAGATACATTAACGCTGTGCCGACATTTGTTTTCGTTTGCGTGTCTGAGTTTGTTTGTCTTTTGTTATGACTAGTTTTTCAGCAATGTGCCAATTAAAAATCGTGCGTTTTTCTGGCATTGCCAAACAATTTTTATTATTAAGAGCATTGAGAAACATAATAAAATATATGAAAAAAAAATCCTTTGAAAAAAAATTAAACAAGCGCAAACTTTTAATTGCACGAATGCATTAACAACGTTACTGTATTGCTTGCTCGCTTCCGCTGGTTCTTTCTCTCTCTAACTTTACTGTTTGCCTTTCTTTTGCGCTTTTTTTACATTCATTCCCTATTAAAACGCTGCCACAGTGGCTGACAGCATTTTCGTCACTTTTACAGCTGTCATTGTTTAAGTTTTTACTGGTTTCGTTACTGTGGATTGTTTTTTTAGTTTTCATTGTTGTAGTTGTTTTCAATGTTTATTCATTTGAAATGGTTTTTATGCTTCCTTAGATTGATTTAATTCAATTACAAGTTAGTTAAATAGAATTTAATTATAATTGTCAAATTAATTTAACTATAATTACTATTTATTGTGCATAGTTACTATACATATTTTTTTATTTACTTTATTAAATATTTAATTTTAATTAAAAAGTAATTAGGCATAATTTAATTGAATTAATTGTATTTATTACATGACAATTAGTAATCGTATATAAAAATTTAATGACATTATTAATGTTTCATTTTTGAAACTAATATGTTTCTATTTATAATTAAACATACCAAGTGACTAATTGACTATCTATCTTAATTATAAAACTAACTAACGAAGTAAGTAATTATTTTAATTGAAAATAAATTCGATATAATTAAATTGAATTAATTTTTTTCATTACATGACAATCAGTAATTATACAAAAGAATTGCATACATTTTTTAATGTTCTATTTTTTAAATTAGCATGTTTCTATATATCGTTCAACTAATTAACTGACTAACAGACTAATTCATTAACTGACTAACTAAACCGACTAAACTAACTAATTAACGAACTAACTAAACTAAACCAACTACACTTACTAAACTAACTAAACTACCTAAACTAACTAAACTACTCTAACTTATTACCTAACTGTCTAACTAACTATGTAAATAATTAATTTTGATTAATAAAATTTATTATCATAATTAGGTGCATTTTAAACTGTTAACTACGAACCAGCTAAACTTACTAAACTACCTAACTGACTAACTAAACTAACTAAACTACCTAACTGACTAACTAAACTAACTAAACTAACTAAACTTACTAAACTAACTAAACTAACTAAACTAACTAAACTAACTAACCTAACTAAACTAACTAAACTAATTAAACTACCTAAACTAACTAAACTAACTAAACTAACTAAACTAACTAAATTAACTAAACTAACTAAACTAACTAAACTAACTAAACTAACTAAACTAACTAAACTAACTAAACTAACTAAACTAACTAAACTAACTAAACTAACTAAACTAACTAAACTAACTAAACTAACTAAACTAACTAAACTAACTAAACTAACTAAACTAACTAAACTAACTTAACTAACTTAACTAACTAAACTAATTAAACTAACTAAACTAACTAAACTAACTAAACTAACTAAACTACCTAAACTAACTAAACTAACTAAACTAACTAAACTATCTAAACTAACTAAATTAACTTAACGAACTAAACTAACTAAATTAAACTAACTTATTAACTAACTGTCTAACTAACTATCTAAATAATTAATTGTGATTAATAAAATGTATTAATTAGGTGCATTTTAAACTGTTACCGTTTACCGCATATAATGTGGACCATTAATTTTAATTATTTACTTATTATCTATTCAACCGATATCCTTAAGTGTTAACTTCACAGTTTGTTTAATTTTTATATTAATAATTGAAATAATTTCATAATTAAATAACAATATATGTAAAAAGTCAGATATTTTTTTTAATAACTTTTAACTATAGTTAATCAAGTTCTAATTAAGTAAATTAATTAAACCAAAATTTAATTATATGTTGTTTCATTTATAGCTGTTTCATTTAATTAATATTTTAATTACATTCAATTACAAGAAAGCAGTTGTAATACTAGTTTATTAATAGAAATTAAAACTACAAAGTAATCAATTAAATCATTAGTACATGATCCAAGAATCGAATTATTTTATTTAATTAATTGATTGAGAAACAAATGAATAAAAATAAAATAAGTTAAAACATTAAAATTAAAATTAAATTAAGTCAATCATACATTTTTTTCTGTTGTACCATAATGTCAAAAAAAATGAACATAAGTTGATATTTTTTTCAATAGAAAATTGTTTTTTTATTTGAAAAACAAATCAATCAAAATCACAAAAAAATTGGTAAAAATTAAAAAAAAATTTAATTAAAAATCAATTAATTATGTTTCTTTTAATCAGTTGTAACTAAAATGAATATTATTATTTTATATTATTTCTTCAATAGAAAATTATTTTTTTTATTATTTTATATTATTTTTTTTTTGTATTTGAAAAAAAAATCAATCAAAATCACTAAAAAAATAGGTAAAAATAAAAAAAAATTTAATTAAAAATCAATTAATTATGTTTATTTTAATCAGTTGTAACTAAAATGAATATTATTATTTTATATTATTTCTTCAATAGAAAATTATTTACCTACTTTAATTGAAAGGCAATTCAATGAAAAGGAAATCAATTAAATATTATTTTTTTTATTCATTTATTCATTAAATTAAAAAGGTCAATGCAAATGTTAATGCAAACTATAAAACATTATTACAATTAAACTCAAATGCACATAATTTAGTGATATATTTTTAATTGTGTTAATCCCTTTGAATAGACTACCATTTGCTTAGTGACATATTTAAATGATTGGTTATTCAATGCTGAAATTGAGTTTAATTTTGTATTTTCTAACATTTTTCCAAATATTGCAAAATTTCTTTTTGCTAAGCATGACTCGTGCCATCCACATTCTTTTCATCGCCAGTAAAACATTTGATGCAAGACCCCTTTGAAACATTTGAAGAATGCAAGTCACATTTGACATTTCCCTTCCCCACCTCGAAATTTAAAACTAATCTCGGCCGGCGTACTTGAATGACACTTGAGCGCGCAACGTTAGCAATAAGCGACACAGAAATGTTGCGCCACCATAAAACTTTAACGAATTTCCGCTGTCACAGCACCACTCGGCGTGTCGCTGATGCGCATTTAATGTCATTAATTTCGCGCAAAAACTTCCGCTAAGCTGTGTAATTTTAATTTATTTAATGCCGCTGACGCGTTGCGCTTTTCATCAAACGACAGCGACAACGGCAGCACCACGCGAAAGGTTAACACTTAACCCTTCTGTCAGTCAGTCAGTCAGTGGTTTTCGGCGGCGCAAAGACTCGGTAAATACTGCAGCATCCGCGATTTGCGTTGCCCGGCGGCTGTGATTCCGGTCGGTTGGCGGCCGGCTTTGGCTCGAACGATTCTGGCAACGCAGTGACGGTGGCGGTGGCTTCCTCGATAGTTTTTTCGAGCTTATTACAAGCAATCATAATTTGTTGCTGTTGCTGTTTTTGTTGTCGACATTTCTTCGCTCTGTTGCTTGTTGTTGTGGGTTGTGCAGTAAACTGTTAAATAAATGACAGCACTCGAAACAAGTGGAAACAAGCCAAGTCAACGGCGCTGATGGGCAACATCAAAGCATCGCACCGCAAAAACAAGCCGAACCGTACTGAACTGAAATGAAAAGAAAACAAACCAACAAATGACAAAAGAAAATAGAAAAATGCCAGCACGCTGCCGGGCATAATTTCCGATGCCTGGCGCAAAATATAGTTCGCAGTGCACGGCGGCTGTACATCGCGCCCGCTTTCCCGGCCGTCGTTTGTGCGCTGCCAAACGCAGCCGTCACTGCGCCCATCAGGCATGGAAATGTATAGTGAATTTTTTTTTCACTTTGGCAGCGTAGTCAAACTTCAATGTTGTTGCAGCCGGAAAAAAGGCAGTCAGGCGGGCAGCTTTATTAACAGCAGACAGCAGAAACGACTACGACCGAAGCGCAACAGCGACCGTGCAGAAAGGCAAAAGTTTCGTCTGCCTTGGCCAAACTTGGCGAACAGCCGACGAATGGTTGGCCTACGGATGTTGGCCAAAGTTGAAGCAAATGGCACAATTACTACCATCAATGTTGTTGATGTAGTTATTACTGCTGTCGTTGTTGTTGCTGCTGCTGTTGTTGTTGTTGCCAATGTTTATGTGTTTGAGTGCCATAAAAGGATACCACTTTACTTCATTTTATTTTCTATTTACTATGCCATTTATTGTATCTCAACTTTTTTGCTTGCCCGTTTACGCTGGGGAAAACAAATAACGCGTTGTTGTTGTAAAATGAAAACAAAAAAACATATTTATAAGTAGAAAACAAATGTTAAAACTTGAAACGTTTTCGTCAACGTCCAATTATTCAACAAACAAATACGAATAGAGTTGTTAATGTTTTCTTTCATTGGGTCAAACGTCTTTCTGGGCCTCGATCACAGTGCGCTGCACAGTGTAGCGAGTAGCGACAAAAATAAAAAAAACTGAATGTCGTAAATGTAGCAAAATAAATTTGTAGTACTGAAGTAAATACATCAATTTACTAAAATGTGAAAACGAATTTTAAAAATATCAGTTTATATACCGATGGCAGGCCACCAAACTTGCACTTTGTGAAGGTTGGTGACTTGGGTAGAAATTATTGCAATTTGTTGAATGTAAGTTCGAGGACTCTTATTGAAAAATTTCCCATGGAACCTTATGTTAAGTAAATATATTATATAAATATACTATTTTTGCAACTCTGTGAAAGCTTTCCCTCTTTTGTTTTGCTTCCCTTTTTCCTTGTACTGCTATTTGAAGAAACGTCAATTCGTAGGAATAAAAGTGCAATGTCATCAAACTTTAGATAAACTAAAAAAAAACTACTTCTTACTACTTCGAGATTTTACAGTGTGATATAGCTGAAAGTATGTATCAGAAGAAACCATGGACCTTAGCTGCACAAACTTGCACGTTTTTAAGAAATTTAGCATTTTGCACAGTGCCGTGTGCAGTCAAAAATAGGGTCCTTTTTGCAGCATGGTTGGCAGGAAAACATAGCGACCACTGCTGCACTTCGCTTGAGCTATAAATTTTTGTTTGTAATAATATGCAAACACCACTTGATTTAAAAAAATTACAAAAAAAAGGTAGATTCGATGGAAGGCTTCGGTAATACTCTGTGGCTTGCCATCGAATCAAGGCAACTTTCGAAAAGAAGCAAAACTTGTTAATGTCTTCAGAACCAATTATAGCAGTTAATAGGAAAATTAAAGTTAAACATGAAAACCGAAACTCTGATATACTGCAATATATAAAATCTGAGGAAGTTGAAGAAAGGAGTTTTTAAATTTTGTCAAAACTCGATGTAGAGGGTTTAATTTCCAATAATTCATGATCGAAAGCCGATTATCCTAGCAGTACAAATTAACAAACTGTAAATTTTAATGGAAATATATGCTCTACTGAGTTTAATAAGAGGTGTTATTATTTTTTATTTGGGTTTCAAATTACTTACTTACTTATAGATAAGTATGCACAGATATTTGTAGTTTTTTTGACATTTTTGGTATATACCTTTATATTGATGATATGAGTTGCTGTACTAAATTTCATCAATATATCTTTTATAGTTTCCGAGGTACTGTCAACTTAGTATCTGGTTTGTATGGGAGGTGGGCGTATCCGTGGGGCGATTGAAGTAATTTTTGGCGTATTAACTTCTCTTTATAACAAAATCATATGTACAAAATTTTATTGTCGTACGACTATTTCTTCTATTTTTGTCCCTCGCTACCATGGACTCGCGACACTGTGCGCTGCTCAGTGCGAAATGGTCTGAGAATGAGTTTCATTAGATATGGATTCGGTGCTTCCTCTCAATTCTTACTATTTATCTATGACCAACTAACAATTTAATCACTTATTCCGTTTAAAATTTGTAATTGTTCAATTTGCATACCTAGAGCTCTACTTGAAAAGTGCCTTTCAGCTCCAGATTATTCAATATGATCTATGAACTGGTAGCATTTCTGAGTAGTGGAACGGGATTCTATACTTTTCACCATCTCAGAACCGTCTATCATCAGTGAACGTATGGCATATTTATTCTCAGTGAACGTGCAACACAATCTGTCTCATTTTGATCTCTAGAAATGCTGTCTAGTTGTCCCAGCATTAGAGTACTGGGCTCCCATCCTTGAGGATGTCGCACAGTGGGGTAATTGATGCCGAAAATGCCGATTAATTCACCCAGGCTATTTAGATATGAAATAACTACTAGGTGTAGTTAATCGAACATTAGAAAGTAAAAAACAAATGTTTTTTGGTATACTTCAGTGGAAATTTTTTTTAAAAACGGTAAAAAACTAAAATAGTTATAAACGATAAATCTTGCGCTATTCTAATGAAAGTGAAGTTGAACAGTTTAATTGCAACATTTTATCGCCACCTCTTGCAGCCAATTCAATATCATCATTATGATGATGATTATCATTATTATAATCTTCATCATCAACATTATAAGCCTCACCATCACCATTATCATCATTCCCCATTAGTATCAACTCCATAGTTAGCAACTTTGGGCATAATATACATACGATGCACTTATTTGTGGCAATTTTCCCATACTTGATACAATGGGGTCAGAATTAAAAAAAATCGATTACAAATGTTTTCAAAGGTTATTTTTTCAGTCCACTTTCGTAAAAAATTCTCCCTGCAACACTTGAAATCGTTATTCCGTGCTTCTTCCGAAGGTTGGCCGATTGGCAATAAAGCATGCGATATGATTTGCGGTCGATAGAAAAACTATTTGTGGAAAATTGTGGGCATATTTTACCAGGAATAGCATTTGAAAAATATTTTACAGTTTTTAATCCATAGCTGCGAAATTTTTCTATTTCGATTTGATGTTCACTAGAAACAACCATAAAATGGTGTGAATGATTTTATCAAGTCTACATCAATTTCTATTATTGATGCAGATATTTCTGCATTTTGAAAAAACAATAAAAACAAAAATAAAACCTTTTGCTTATTTGTTTTCATCTAAAAAATAAATAATTTAAAAAAAAATGTATTTTGCACATTTCTATTTGTGTTCATACATGGCCCATGTGTTCATACATGAGTTCGCACACAAAAATCGAAATGCTGGAAAAGTGCGCAACTTTTTTTTTCATAAAATGTTACTGAAATATCTAAGCTAAACGATAATGAAAAAAGTTTTGCTCGATCTCACAAGACTCACAACTATATGTCTATGGAAAGGTAAAAAATTGGACAATTATTAAGCTTTTAAACAAAAAATAAAATAAAATACTTATACAAATTTTTTAACAAAACAAAATACACACTTCATTACTGAAATACCTGAACATGAAGGTTGCATAATTAATTTTTGAATTTTTTTTTGAAAATCACAAAAAGAAATCATTTTGAAGTAGAGGAAAAAACGCGTTTATCGCTGTTCACACAAAAACTGAAAATAAATGTCAACTTTCAGAGTGCTTTGCGGGAAAACGGTAAACTATTTCGCAACAACTCTTTCACGTAGTAATGCAGAATTTTCCACTTATCCACTTTAACCCGGCACTTTACTTATATATTACCCCACTGTGCGTCGGTTGGATTCCCAAATTTTCAATTTTTTTTTCTTTCTTCTAGTTATTTCCCATCTTATCCAGTCTAATTTATCCAGTTTAATTCATAACCTTGTGAGAAAGGCCTATTCTTCGCTCCAATCAATTGGAATGAGCAACACGTGACAAATCCTCGAAAGTCCTCGCGAAAAGAATAAGGAGTTATTAGTGTGTTGTTACGGCTCCAGTAGTCTATATGACCCATAAACGTCTTAGCAGAGACATGCTTTTGTACTCTCCTCCATTTCTATACCGTCCTTCATCGGTGGCTATGTAACAATTTGTCGCAGGGTTTGGCCTCAAGTAATGCTTCGGGGTGATATTACTACAACGTTTATGTATTCTACTCTCAATCCAAAAACCGTCCTCCACTAGTAATAACTATAGGTCTGACCAGTGGCGCACACAAGGGAGGGTTTTTGGGGGTTAAACCCCCCGAAATATCTTTAAGTTAGTACAGAAATTTAATTTATAACCGAGATCAAAAAATTTTTTTAAAAAGCGTTTTCAAAAAATCTTTGAAAAGCCAGGTTTTTCCCTGTTGTTTCAGTTATGAGCACATATCTCGTAAACGAATCATCCGACTAACACAAGCTGTCCGTCAGTTAGATTGTCCAGATTTGGAGAAATTACTGACGGTGGAAGTTGTAAAAAAGTGCATTTTTCGACCATTTTCAAAAATCATAAATTTTCGAATGTTTTTTTAATTGATAAAATAAATTTTCTCCTTTGGTTTTAAAATCTAAGATGAAAGATATAGACATAACATCAATAGAATCGAAAAAAATGGCAAAGTTATAAAGCACGGAGTGAAAACACCAACTTTACATTGGCGAAAAAAAAATTGTTTTTGCCGAGACCCATCCTAATGTTGATATAGATGTGAAACTGGAGGTCATTTATAGTAACCTGGCATAGTCAGTTTTTCATTTTCTGACCCAAAGTCCTTTTTAAAGGACTTTAAAATTTTAAGGACATACACATTTCAAATATTTTTTTTAATATTTGCGGTTATGCAATGATAAAGATATGGGTATCAAATGAAAGAGAAAAATTGTCTCCTTTTAACTAAATTTTCTATTTTGAACGTTCAGGACCAAAATATGTCAGGTAAGAAAAACATACATGTTTTGGATCTCAGTCTGTAGATTCATACATCTTAATTTTATTCTATTTCAAAGTTCTCAAAAAAGTTACACAAAACCTCCCCAAAACAAAATCCTGCGTGCGCTACTGGGTCTGACCAATATAACCCCCCAGTGACCAAAATGATACAACATACAAGATTAGGTTAGGTTATGGTGGCTGCCTCTGCAAGAGACACTCTCACTCGGAGGCTAATTGTGAGGCCCATTGTGATACCATATATTTCATCCTTTTTGAAATTTGTATGCAACACTGTTTAGGTTAGGTTAGGGATCTACAGTTGGCAGTTTTTCTTTCACATTTGGAAGTTTTGTACGATTCTTGTAATTCTCACCTGCTTCATGTAGATAGCAATAAAAGTAGATGAGCATTTCACCAGCCCGAGCTGGGATTCGAACCTAGGGCCTCAATATGGGAAACCAGCTGGACCATCGAGGTCGGCAATATTATCTACAAACTTGTAACCCTTCACAGTAGAGACATTTTCATACTCTGCTCCTTCTCAGAACCGTTCGCCATCGCTGGATGTGTAACAAATTTTTGCTGATTTTGACCTCCAGTAAATATTCTAGGAATATGCATTATATTCTTAGGTAAAGTTTGGTGGGGAAAGATGATTAGTGAGAATAAGTATTTTTCCGAAACAGACCATCTACATCGACATCTTGATGGAGTGATTTGGATCCAAAATTTCACATTCTATTGCAATTGCCAAATCACCAAGAATCCAGACCCGTTGGCTAAAGCCGTCACTCCTGAGGATACAAACAATTTTCTATAGTTTCCACATTTTCATCGCTTTTTGGTCTTATAGCTAATATCAAAGATCATAGCCAAAGTGCCTGATGTCATCTCTGAAGAAGAAATGCCGTGGACTCCATCCCACAATTCCTTGAGATGACCACAATGAGCTATCGTATAGCAGTTCGACGCAGGAACAAAAGGAACCATGTTTTCTTCATAGACTGAGCAGACAGATGGACTGAGTAGGGTTGCTATTGACCAATAAGTGCCACAGTCGTTTTTACTCCCACATGATGATTTAATTTCCTCATCTAATGCATTGTCGATGTCGAACCTATCCATCCAGCCTGATCGATTAGAATCTCATTTTTCTTATCCTTCTCACAATCTCATCTGCTGTTTCATTTCCTGTCAGTGTAAAGTGACTGAGAACTCAGCATACAATAACTTTACTCTGTTGTACATCCTCTAGAAGGACAATATTAAGATGAATATTCCCACAACAAACCAAAAAAAAACAAACACCACCAAACAAATTTATACAACAGAAAAACCATCCCCCAGCACTCCAAAACTTTTCTTCTGTTCAAACTCAATTCAATTCAATTGAACTTTAAGAACCCCAGATTGATTTGTCGTACTGTCGTTTTATCAGTGTCCGCTGCCGTTAATATTTAGCTACCACCAACAACGCATACTTAGTCAATAATTTTTACATTTCAACACTTCCTGCCACCACTGCGCCGGCCGCATTTCCGCCGCCTCGGCCGCTAAGATCGATGGGCAGCAGCCGAAAAATAAATAGTGATGCGCTGTTGATGCTGTAGCGAAAACACGCAAAACCCATTACCCGGGGCTGTGACATCAATTTCACGAGGCATTTACGTTCGAGAATTTCCACACCACGCCACACCACGCCACATCCACTAACGACAAGTCAGAGTGACGGCGAGTGGGGGGGCTTTCACTTTTGCGTGGTGTATGTATGTATAAAAGTGTGTTGGCAAACTGTCGGTCAGTTGTGCGCGGTCGTTCAACATAGATACATAACTTCTATATTTTTTTCCGAGACAGCAACGCATAAATTTAATTTCTCTGCGTCGCACATTTTTTTTCGGTGGCTTCCAATTGCTTTTGTGGCCTTTTGCTAGCGAAAGCCTGTTTTTATAATTGTATTATTTTAATTTTTTCCACAAAAACATATTATGTATTTTTTTTTATTTATTTTTTGTCACTTCTGTTTATTAAATGTAAATGAGCGACAAGCAGGACAAGACATAACAGCAACAACAACTAAATATCCACAAGTGCGGTCGAAACAAAAAATCTAGAAAAAGAACGACAACAAATGCGAGTCGAGTGAAAGGACATTGTACTGTGCAAGTGTGAATGACACGCCCACAAAATTTGGCAAGTTCGAAATAAGAAGAAAAAGAAGAAGAAGAAGAAGAAGAAGAGAAGGAAAACGGAAAAAGTAATATTGGGGAAAAAACGTTGAAGGCGCACAGCTGTTGTTGGCGCTGCCACTTTCTGTCAGTGTCAACTTAAAGTCGCGCGAAAATACAACAAGAAAAAAAGCAAAAAATAACGCCAGAAATTTAATGTTGTTATTATTGTTGTTGTTGCTAGTGTTGTGGTATTGGTGGTGTTGCTGTTCCTGCTGTCACTTTTGCTGTTGCTTTCACTTCGGGTTACCAACACAACGCGTGCTGTCAACATTGTTGCTGTTTGTTGGCTGCCAACGCGTCGGACAAGTGTTTTGCATTTGAGCGTTGACAGTGGTTGTTAATGTTGTTTCTGTTTCTGTTATTTTTGGTATTGCCCCGCGCTGGGCTATTGGCTCGTGTAGTTGCCTTTTGAGTGCTTTGATTCCTGTGTCAACAATTTCTTCGCCTTAAAGCACACGTCCGTTGTTCTCGCTTCACTGTACATTTCGGTTGAGTGAATTTCCTTTCTATAAAACATTGTTGTTGTTGTGTTTGTTGTTGCTATTGTTATAAATGCCTTACCCGCTACTTGTTTGGTTTGTATTCATCTTCGCTCTTTGGCCGCAAATTCTCACGGCAACTACTACACACTTTGCCTATTGCGTAGACAACATTGCCACCAGCAGATTATCAGCTTTAATTTAACTTATTATCACGGCTGCAACACGGCCAACGTGGCAGCAAAAAAGTCCCAATAAAAACAGGAGAAACATTTTTCGAAAAAAAAAAACCGCAGCTGCCGTCGCTGTCGGCTGCGCCAAATGACTGCAAATCCCGATAAACTCGAGTGCGAAAGCAAACAAACTGGCGGCTAGCAAACGTTGCAGCTGTAAAAAGGCAACAGCAATACTGACAACAACAACAACACCAACACCCATCAACCAGCCAGCAACAGACTGCAAAGCGGCCAGGCAGAAATACCAAATGGACAAGAAAATATAAAGTGAAAAGCACGCAAGAAAGCCCAACAACAACAACAGCAGCAAAAAAAAATTGCATAAAGAAAAAAATGTGCATCAATTTGTAAGCACACAGCTGCGCTGCCCCTCTGCCCTCCTTAACACTAGAATGCCCAAGGTAGTCATTTTGACTACATTGAGGTCTTTTATTGTAAATAACTTTTGTTGCATCGCTTTCTAAAAAAATATCCTACGTGACTTTTATTAATTTTTAAAGCTAAATGGAATAAATAACTCAAAAAAATTTAAAAAAATTTGTTTACCCCAATTTTGCAAAATTAACCTTAAATGCCCAAAGGTAGTCATTTTGAATACCTATATAAAATTTTCAGCAAATCTTACTGATAAATAGACAAATATGCATCTTCAATTGCTAAGTATGAAAATTTCAAATAATTGCAAACATTTAAAAAAAATATCATAGTAGGCTGTGACAATTCCCAAGTTTTTCAATTAAAAATTCACTCATAAAATTCATTCACAAATTCCAAATTCCAAATTTCATTCCATTTTATCCCATTTATGTGTGAAGTACGCTATTTTATTTAAATGAATTTACTTTGTAAACCATAAGAAAATATAAACTAAATGCTTATTTTAGTTTAATCTCGTGTACATTTATTCATATTTGCTACCTAAAACCCAATAAAATTAAAAAAAGTCAAAATGACTAAATATGGGCATTTTAGGTATGTCAGATTCTCGGGCATTCTAGTGTTAAACCCCACCAACTATGTATCAGCCGCCAGCGCGTTCGTCCGTCCGCTAACACGCACCGCAAGTGGCTTTACTTGCCACTTGCCACTTGCTGCTCATGTGCGTCCTTTTCCTTCCTTCTGACTTCCTTGTTTTCGTCGTCCTCTTCTTCTTCTTCTCCTTCTTCATTTGCAGCCTGCGCTTGTGGCCTTTATCTGAAATCTTATCCGTTGCCCGTATCAGCACACTTTATGGCCCAGCGTCTTGTCTTTGTCTTTGCTGGCTTAGAGCGTCGCCGCTTCGTTTCTACTCCTTCGCCAACACTTTGTGCCTGCACTTATTATTTCTTTTTTATGCCGCTATCGCACAATGCCATACAACAACACAATAGTTACATTAGTATCGATTTTCGGCGCGATGACAATGCGATTTGTCGATCGAGCTGGTCGAGCCTAGACAAAAGCTATTCTTGGCAGCAAATTGTGTTGCGCCATTGTAGGCGTTGTTATTTTTGTTTTTGCTAGTATTGTGGCTGTTGTGCCTAATCTGCAACGAGGCTAATTAAATTTTTGACAGCCGACGGACATATCGCATGATAGGCGTTAATGGATTCGCTGATTGAGGCGTGCAACGTGCCACATCAAATTGATTCGGTTTATCGGCGTTTATTATTGATGCCTTCGAACCAGTTCTTCGAGTCAATTATTTGGAAAAATGCTACATTTTTATGGATTATTATATTTCGCATGAAAGCTCTTTCGTTGATTAAAAATAGTTACAATGAATCGGATTAAGTGCACGTAAACAGCTTCCAAAGAAGCACCAAATTGTAGCAATTAATCTTGTTAATTAGCTTCAAAGTGATGTAATAATGCTTTTCAAGCAGCAATTAGCAGTTTTAATTGAAGTTTTCCGCATTTTGTTTTAATTCCTTTTACATTTTCATTTGAATTTGATTTTGACTTAATTTCTTAGAAGAATTTAAACACAAATTCAATTGGCTACATAATAAATTCTGTGCACAACAACACTTTTGGAAGTGTGTAATAGATAGAACCAGAGACCTAAAATAATTATTATCCATATTTTTGGGAATAAAAAAATTGAACTAATTTAAGAAATTTATATAATTATTGCTTTCTAATAATTATTTCCAATAAGAAATTTTTTAAGTCGCCTATAACTATTATCATGTAATAAATATTTTTGAGTTGCAAAATATCTCTTATAAGCAGGGACCGGAAATAACAGTTATTTATGAAAACTATAATTGAAAAGTTTACTATGAAGGAAAAATTATGCAAATAAATTAAATATACCAATACATTTCTTTTCGCACGGAGAATCAAACTTGGCAATAAACTTGTTTTTTGTCATTTTTACGGGAAACAGAAATAATAATTATTTTTTATTTATATTTTAAAAATCCTTTAATAATAATTATTTTTGATTTTTTCCATATTAGTCCACAAATAACAGTTTTATTTCGATTTTTATTTTAGTTGTCCTATGAAATGCATTAATGCATGCAAAAGTTATAATTCTTCCAGAAAATATAATTGTCAATACAAGTCTTGTTAAGCCGATCAAGAATATATATACATTTCGATATTTAATGAATCCAATAGTGCAATTAATGAAAATGACTTTTATATTGCAACTTAAAAAATAAAAGTCACTGAATGATTTTTATTGATGACTTAAAAAATAAAAGTCACTGACTGATTTTTATTGATGACTTAAAAAATAAAAGTCATTGAATGATTTTTATTGATGACTTTTATAAATAAAAGTCACTGAATGATTTTTATTGATGACTTTTTTAAATAGAAGTCACGAATAATTGTTATCATAGGACAACTAAAATAAAAATCGAAAAAACTGTTACTTGTGGGCTAATAAGAAAAAAATCAAAAATAATTGTTATTATAGGATTTTTAAAATATAATTAAAAAATAACTTCTATTTGTTGAGTCATTAAATAAAAGTAAAAAAATTGATTTTTATTATAAAAGTTATGACTGTTACGGTCCCTGCTAATAAGTAACGAGTATATTTTTCGTTGTCATAACTTTATGAAGCAACATAAACAAAATAGATCCCAAAATAATAATTATCGATAACGAAAAACAATTGGTTTCGCATAACAGTTACTACGCAACGTAAAAATTTATTGTCGCAAATAATATAATAATTATAATCAACAAATAAAATTTATGTTGTGTACTATTACAATAGTTACATTGGAATTATTTTCTTAAAAAATATCTTAAAAACTAGTATTTGTTGGATATAAGTTTGGCTTCTAGGCTATGAAAATGAATTTCGAGTTTCGTTAAAACATAATGAAAAGATATGAAGAAGAATGATTTTGCAACTAAACGCTTAGAAAATCGAAAAATTGTAATCCTTAACCCTTTATGGGTCAATATAATATTTTAAACAAAAACGTGTTTTATCCTTTTTTTAATATAAAATTTGTTTTGTTTAATATAAAAAAACATTTTGTTTTAAATTAATTTTAAATAATTAATTTTTTAATTAATTTAATTAATGTTTTAATTATTTAATTTTGTTTACGGAATTTTAAATCGTTTATTAAAAAAATGTCTGTTGTTACAGAAATGTTACACACAGTATTTCACCATATAAAAGCTGAATATTATATATTTTCACTCAAACTTGGTAAAAACCGTTAACTTATATATTAACACATTTTATTTATAAAAAATTTGAATGTATTTCGCAATTTCCAAACAATTTTTTATGCAAATCAAATACTTGTTGCGTTGTTAGAAAATTGTGTGTACTAAACTAAACTAAACTAAGCTAAACGAAAAATAAGATGAATACCTTGAATACCCAAAATTGTTCTCATTTTTCTATTATATATATTATATCTAGAGCTTTCTTTTGTACGGTGACTTATAGTGAAAGTTTGCGTTCAACAATTTTCCCATACACACTAACCCTCAAAAATCAAGTTTTGTAGGAGATTTTAGTACCAATTTTTAATAAGTACGAAATAAACACTTCAACACATTTTCAGTTTTGGTTTAATTCTGTCGTTGAAGTTAATTTCTGAGCTTTGACGTATTCAGAGACCTATAATAGAATTTTATGGCGAATATTTTCGTGGTACATTTTGTCCTTAAAAACTACTGTTTTACAGGAAATTTTCGGCATTTTTGAAAAAAAGGGTCAAATTGACCCATACAATTAGGAGCTGCAGGGTTAAAATGCTCCACAAAACTGTTCTTCGTAGTATTTTACATCAAATTGCTGAACACATTATATACCTAAAATGTGAGGTTACATGGTTTTCGTATGCCGATTGACCATAAGAATGTGCAAAAAGGGGGAAAGTTTGACCCCCCAAAAAAAAAATTCAGACGTAAACTTTCAAAACGCCGATACACGTATATTTTTTTTTGGTCCCCTCTACCAGAATCCGTTGTCAGAACCTTGTTATTTTTGTTTGTGTTGTATAGTGTAATAAGACTTTGCCTTCAGACTTCAGGCAAAAATGTCCTTTCGAATGTCTTACAAGCATTTTGTATGGGTTCTTATGTTCTTGAAACGGAAAATACATCTTTCCCACAAGAGAAAAGTCACACACTGCCAAATCAGGCGAATACAGAGAGTGTTTGATGATAAAAATACAATTTTTAATTTCATTGATTGGATTTCATGGAACTGGATTGGACTGCATTTGGATTGAATTTAATTGAATTGGTCTGGATTCGATTGTATTACATTCAATTGGATTCGATTGGTTTCGATTGGATAAGATTGGATTGGATTCAATTAAATGCGATAGATTTCAATTAAATTAGAATTGATTTGGATAGGATATCATTGAATTGATTTGGATTGGATTGTATTAGATCCAGTTGGATTCGATCGGTTTTGATTGGATAAGATTGGATTGGATTGATTTTTGTATCAAAATATTTATTTTTAAACCAACATAAACATTTAAATTTTAATTTTTATATTTTTATTCTATTTAATTAAATAAATAAATTTTATTGTAACAAAATAATATAATTTTTTATTTTTTTTATTTTTTTTTATTATTTTAACATATTAATATTTTTCATTTTAATTATATTTATGCAGCCACAAACTTATAACAATTTTTCACAAAAGTTCTCAAATGTCACTGTATGTAATGTTGGATAACAAAAACACTATATAAATATCCTGACTGTATAAACTGTATAAATCCTCAGAATCCTTGCTTTGAAATTCCATGTTTGAAATTTGTATCGAAAAAATTTTTTCATTCCTGAAATAAACTTTGTGCCGTGAGGATCTCAGCATTTTAGTTTTCTTACGATTCAACAATCAACATCCAATATGTAAATCGCCAATTGTTAAAATAAACCGATACACTAACGCTTCTGGATAACTGTAATTTAATTTGACAAAATTACAGTCAATGCAAAAACAGTTTTGGATTACGTTATGTTGCTTGACAATTGCCTACAATGACTATAATTATCAGAAAACCCTTAAACACAACAACAAAAATGTTTCAATAACAAAACACAGACACGTCGCATAATAACAAGAACAACAATGACACTAACAACAACAACAACGAAATTGAAAACAGTTTGTAAACGCCCATAGAAATTTACATAAACAAATTTTACAAATTAACAAATCCACAAAATGTCATTAGTCGAGCTTTAATTGGGCCAATTAAATTATGCAGAAGTCCATTTCATGGGGCGAGCGTAGAAGTGGAAAAAGCTGAGCATTTGTGCAGACTGCAGGTGCGCAGCTGTGTATGTGTGCGTGTCTAACGTGCACCCAACGACGTAAACACGTGTTGGGACAGTGCAAAACAACTACAATACCAACAACAGCAACAATAAACAATAAGCAATAAGCAAGCAGCACCAACGACAATAACATGTCGGTAATGGAAGAAAAGCAAAAGAAACGACAAAAAAGCCATAAAAACAACACGTACAAGGCACACAAAGCGAGCAGAGCGGCGACTGAGAGAGAGGAGCAGCTGATGCAGCGTTGGTCGGAGATGGCAAATGGCAACGCGAAACGAGTTAACTACCACAATTACATTTGAGGTGCACCGTAAGCGGCGGCACAACGCACAGCTACGCAGTGTCTGGTGATAGATGAAGTGGGGGGGCGGAGTGCAGGCCGCTGGTGAAAAGTCATTAGACGAAGCTGCTGTTAAACACAACATTTGCACGCTACACAAACTCACACTCACACTGCGCACAATGGCCAAAACAACCAGTCATCACATACACAACCACAGACACATTCAAACTTACACTCATACAGCCAGCTTACAGCGGCCGCAAGTGTTATTGTGTGCGTTTTCGTGGCTTACGTGGAGTCAAACCGGGCTCTATTGCCAACCAAACAACCACAGCAAGAAAAATGAAAATAAACAAGAAATCTGAGAAAATAAAGGGCAGCACATAAAATAGCACAAAGCAGCCGCCAATGGCCGGCAGCGTGGCAGCAAAAGGATTAAAATTTGTTGCTCGTTGCCGCCGCCGTTTATGTTTATTTTTTTTATGACTCAGCAACGCATAAAGCGCTTTTGCCGTTTCATAAAGCGTTTCTCCCTCACAGCCGCACACATACACACACACACACACATCTCCGCCTACACACACATACATCCATAGCATAATTACATACAGCCGCTTATCCGCACTTTTGTGCTGCTTTTCATGCCAGTAATCGTCGTTTGTCTGCTCCCCTTGTCCCATAACTGCCATTTGTACGATTTTATATCAATTATGTAAAACAGTTGCCTCACAGTTTCAGCTATTATGGAATATTGCTAAAGTAATTTAATGCAGTTGCGTTATTACATTTGGTACTGGAATAAAAATAAAATTATGTCAAGTAATGAACTTAAAGCCATAAAAAAGTTGATCAGTTGATTTTAGTAGAATATCCTGTAATTCAACTGTGCTGCTGTCCAACTGTCCTGTAGTCCAACTATTCTGCAGTTCAACTGTCCTGCAATCTGACTGTCCTGTAGTCCAACTATTCTAAAGTACAAAAATCCTGTAGCCCAAACTATTCAACTCTTTTGCAGCCCAACTGTTCTGCACTTCAACTGTTCTGTAGTCCAACCGTCGCGCAGTCCAACTCTTCTGTAGTCCAACTCTTCTGTAGTCCAACTCTTCTGTAGTCCAACTGTCCTATGGATCATCTCTTCTGTAATCCAAAAGTCCTGCAATCCGACTCTCCTGTAGTCTAACTGTCCTTTAGTGCAACTCTTCTGTAGTCCAACCTGCCTTTGGACTTTCTTCTTATGTGCCGACTCTTGAAAGTTGATTAAATAGTTAACATCAGTGTATACAATACTTCCAAACAAAGAGCCAATATGAATGATATGATCACCAACATGTTGGCCAACTGTGCATTAAACATGATTTAGTGTTGTATGAAGGTTCTTAACCCTTTCGACCCCGAATTATACCCTGTGTCTCGATATTACTTTTTGGTATTTAAATCATGAAACACTTGCCTAAGAAATGTGCAGACGACATTTGAAGTCGCCACGCCTTTTTGTTAGAGTTCTAGAGCTAGTTTAATTTTGAACAATTTTAGCTTTAAACTGGTTAAATAAATTTTGTATCAGTATTTTTTAATTACAGAAAAATTATTTAATATTTATGGAAAAATACAAAATTATCACTTTTTGATTTTATTTAACCATTATTAAAAAAACAAGGTTTTGATCAGGCGCACCCAATTCGTAGACTTCAATTAGAACACAAACTTTCTCTGATATCGCTGCAAATTATTGGAAATTATTTTGGGGATAACAGTAAAATTTTTGTAATTTGCTTTGAATTCACTTCTAAAAATATTAATTTGTTGGTGCTTACTTAAATTAAACCCATAAATCAATCGTAGCTTTTGCTATAAGATGACAAATGGGTGAAGTTACTCTCAGGCAACGTTGGGGTCGAAAGGGATAATAATGGGTTTGCGATGCTCCGCAACCTCTCGTTTTATGCGGTTTGGTGAAAAAGTGCATGAAAAAGTGCATTCGAAATGGGGAGGTTAATGGAGTTTCGACAATACTTTTTGATGATTACTTTGAAACCCCAAAGTTGACAACCTCACAACTCCGATCGTATGGGAGACGCCCTCTGGTGGTGAATTTCTGAACTTCATTAATTTTGTATTTTTTGTACTCAAGAATATTGACAATAGCTAAATAAATCATTTCAATCGGTTCAGTAATTTCTGAGATACGATATTTTCTCGCTTACTTAACTACTACATTTACAAGTGGGAAGCCAATTGCATAGAAAACGGTCAGTTTTGTATGGCAGCTCCCTTAAGACTTGGAAATAGCGGGTAGGTATGTTTGGAAGAAACATTTCAAAGGGAAAATAAATGGGTGTCGGTCATACATTTGACACGTCTGGGGGCAATCTGGGAGCAGTGGGAGCCTATTTTGTAAAATTGACCATTTTGTATGGGAGGGTTGGAGATGGGGTATAAATATGTTTGAAAGAAATGTTCAGTAGTGAAAACTAGAGGGGGTGAATCATAGAATTTAACCCTCTAAAAGCAACTTCTGATCAGCTGTGGAGCAATTTGTCGAATTTCCCAGCTTTTTTGTGAACTTTGACCTCAATGCGACGCCATTTAGCCCCACTCTAGCCCCACAATTGTTTGGCTCATGCACTTTTTCAACCAACCGCATAAAATGAAAGGTTGCGGACCATCGAAATTGAAAAATCGTGCACTAAATCATGTCTACTGTGCATGAACTCATTAAAACTTCTTGCAAATTCTTTATTGAAATTTAGGAAATGGAGCATCTTCCATACTTAATTTTTATTGCATCCTAACGTAACATTTAGGCTATTGAAAAGCGTGTGCACAGTTTTTTTTGGCAAAAGTTGACTAACGAAATCTCATCGATCGGCACTTGTGACTCATTTTCTGACTAAGAATCTCATTTAGCCATCAACCACTCCTTGTGCTCGCCTGATTTGTCACCGTGCAAATTTCACCTTTTTGCATTTACCAATGATGATTCAATAGAAGTAAAGCGTTTTGAGGACGTACAAGCCATTCAAATAGCTTGTACCGATATACTGAAGGACATCCCAGATATCGGTGAATCGCTGTATTGAATCCAAAGGAAACGAATTTCATTAAAACTAATTGGTTTTGCCAAAAAATAAAGTTTTTATTTCTTTAAATTGCTTAAAGGTGCAAAATTCGTTTTCCTTGCCAGTGCACAGTGATTCGTTCCATAGACAAAATTCAAAAAATGTATAATCTCAGAATTTAACG
Organism: Melieria picta; assembly: GCA_964056695.1. NCBI lineage: Eukaryota > Metazoa > Arthropoda > Insecta > Diptera > Ulidiidae > Melieria > Melieria picta. Next base: position 115,050,703 of record OZ057399.1, on the reverse strand, counting down.
ATTTTCGATGTCATTTGAAAGGTAAAACTCCAACTAAGAAAATCCCAAAAAATCTGTGCAACCAATTATTTAGTGTCTGTGCAAAAGCGGCTCAAAGTTGAAAATTTTTTCACAAAAAAATTTAAACACATATTTTCTGTTTTTTAGTCTATTGAGTAAAAAAAATTGTAAAAATACATGGTTACCAAAAAGTTGCTAAAACTTTCAATATAGATTAAGAAATGATGTGGCCATTTTCGCTTTTAATATTTTCTCAAACTTTGCAAAGCTTAGTCTTTTACTTCACTTTAAATTCAAAATATTTTTCTAAAATTAAAAATCTGAAAAATGGCAAAACTTAGAGGAAAATATCTAAAAAGTATGTGAAAGTATGTTCCTGGATTTTTTTTAATTTTAAGAAACATTCTTTCTTTTTCGGATAATGTAATTACATCCTCCGATATCTTCCGATCTCAGAAAATAATTCAATTTGAAAAGTGGTCTAAACACCTATTTTTTGACAAAATTTATTTTATTCATCCCTAAAAGTATGCAATCAGCATGAAAAATTGAGAAAACTGCAAAAAAGCAAAACATACACATATTATTATCGTTTTTATTGCAAAACTAAAGGGTCCTAAGACAATTTCTGTTACTCTTTGCAATTATCAATGTTGACGTTACCGATTAAATGTAAAATCTGAAAAATGTAGCCAACACACTCGTTGCTATAGCACACCAAAAATGACGAAAATTGCAAATTTAAGTCTCAGGCATTGCCAAACTACAAAAGTTTAAGAAAAACTAAACTATCTATTCTAATTTTGTCCCGCGTTTGTATGGAGTCGAATCACTGTGCAGTGTGGCAATGTACCTAACATGCACAGCGATTAAAAATTTTGATTAATGGTCGGCAGATACAATAGCCTGAAATCTCGGACTAAATTAGGCTCTCAGGCATTTATTAGCCCTGAAACTATTCTGCCACTCGCATCTGCGACCATCAAAGTTACCAAATATTTGGACCTTAAACTAAATTCAGTCATAGATCCCAAACCCGAATTACAACCGGCAGCAAAACCTGCTTTCAGTTGCCTTTAGCTACAACAAAATAGACCCCAGTTTTATTTACTTGATCCCTCTTACAGTGGCAGAGTTTCCCTCTTACACCCATCTTTTCGCACAGACTCAAAGTAAGATTGATAACTTCACATTCTTCTGCTCAGTTTCCATGTGCTTCCTTTAATTATTTGAACTGTAGGTATGTACCAAACTTGACTGAAGCTCTTAAAAGGCCAAATCTCCAAGGCTTCAATAACTTTTTTTTTTATATTTTACGATATTTTTCCTGGTATAATATATTCAACTTGTAATACTGTAAAGTGTTGTCAACGCTCGGCTGGCACTCATCAAATTACCGCAGACGCCAATACACGGCCCCATGTCAGCGCCACTGCGGCACCGTGTCGAGCATTTTCAATTTGTGTTTATTTTAATAATAACAACGTGTAAGTAGCGCAAATACAATGACATGCCATCGACAAACATTGACACCGGCGTCGGCGCGACGCAATTGATGGCAACATGAAAGTAACGCAACAATGGCAACAACAACAAATAGGAAAATAACAATTATGACCATAACAACCAGCGGCGGCGGCGACGATGGCGGCTGTTGCACGTCAATAGGACACGAACGGGCAATTTTCATAATTCGCATGTATGTGCGTGCTGTATCTGTGTATGAGTGTGTGGGCTTTGGTATGTGTTTGTGTCTGTGTGGGCCTAAAAATCACGTTTTGTGTGGTGTTTGTGGCAAATTGCTTTCAGTCGTGCACTGTAGTGGTTGTTGTTGTAATGTTTGTTATATTTGCTGGTATTTAATGGAGATTACCATAACGATATGGCAGCACAGCAGCACCGAAATGACAAATTTAATATAAGCGACATCAGAACAGAAGCGTACACACACACACACACTCGTACTCACGGAAAGCAAATAAAAATTTTCAAGTTATAATGAAAATTCGATGAGAATTATGATGGAAAGTAATTGCAGCATTCACAGCAATTGAACCGCAATATGAATATGAAACAGTATGACATCAACAACAACAAGAACAACAATGTTGTGAATTTTGATATTAAGAAAATCGAGAAGAAAAAAATGGTCCTAGGAAGAAGAAGAAATTTAGCAGATATGAAGACATTTATTTAGTGACACACAAGAAGTTATACATACAGACAAACTTACATACATGCAGTCAGCCTGACATGGATAAAGACACAAACATATAGATTTACATACTTCGAGATATATTACACCGTGCGACAAAAATTAAGAAAAAATTTCACACCGAGAAAAATCCATATGGGCGTGGAACTAGAGACCAAACATAGTAATACTGCGTACACAGTTTTTATTTCTACATCCTTTGTCCTTTTAAAAGGACTTCAAAATTTTGAAGGGGATAAAAAATTTAAAAAATATACAAAATACTTAACCTCGTTAGAATATGGCGATATGTATATCAAATGAAAGAGGAAAGGCTCAAGAAATTAAATAAAATTAATTTTTTATCTATTTTTAAAAAAAGGATATGAAAAAGGTCCTTTGAAAATTTTAATCCTTTATATCCTTGTAAATTTATACAGAATTTTCTTGAAAAGTAAGTATGTTAAAACCCAAAATCTCCTTGATCACGTGTCAAAAATTTCATTATTCTCGCTTCTGTATCTTTTTATTATTTAAAATACTGATATTAGAATTTTTGTATTTCATTAGAATTGCAGCTTCCGTCTAATAACTTTCGAACCAATAAAGTTAGAGTAATGAAATTTTGACACGTGATCAAGGAGATTTTGGGTTCTAACATACTTACTTTTCAAGAAAATTCTATATAAATTTTCAAGGATATTAAGGATTAAAATTTTCAAAGGACCTTTTTCATTTCTTTTTTTTACAAATAGATAAAAATTAAATTTTATTTAAATTCTTGGGCCTTTCCTCTTTCATTTGATATACATATCGCCATATTCTAACGAGGTTAAGTATTTTGTATATTTTTTTATGTTTTGTCCCTTTAAAAATTTTGAAATCCTTTTAAAAGGACAAAGGATGTAGAAATGAAAAACTGAGTACGCAGTATTACTATGTTTGGTCTCTAGTTTCACGCCCATATGGATTTTTCCGGTGTGAAAAATGTTGTCGCACAGTGTTATACATACAAACGTACATACAGCCAGACACACATAACATACCGTATGTCAGTCAGAGACACATTCACAGATAGGCACATACATACACACATATGAATGCATGTAACATACATACATATATAAAAACCTGTACATGCACACATACATATATTTCAAAACAACCAATCGACATACAAACCTACATACAGCAATCACACAAACATACACCTTTAAGATATACAAAGAGACGTACAGGCATTTAAACGCATATGCCCACTCACATACCTACATTCGCCACACACACACACACAGATACATACTGACACATTTACATTCAAATAAAGAAACACACACCCACATAAACATAATCATACATTTATACGCATTCATTATTTACATGCAAATAAATTCATCTTCATCCTCACATGCATACACACACACACACACATACACATACGTGTACACTACTCCGCTCATACATCACGCTGCACGAAGGTATCAAAATCGTTTGCTGTCCGTCTGTTTGTCTGTCCGCCCGATTGTATGCATTAATTTTTTTCTTGCTACTTAACATGCAACAAAATTCGACAAATTCGGTGTTTTGCTTACGTAGGCCCCTCCTACGTGTCAGCAAAAAAATAAAATAAAATCCCAAAAACAACAATAAATATAAATACGTATAAGTATATAAATAAATATACACGCGTGCACAACGTCTCCCCAAAGTTTATGTATGTAAATTTTTTGCTTTCCAATTTTTACGCCCCTCCAACACACTGACAGCTCGTCCTGCCCACAATTCGTTGCAACTTCTTCGTTTCAGTTTTTTTTTATTTATTTTTGTTTTGTTTTTTATTCCGTTTACAGTTTGCTGGCAACACGCTCCACTTGTAGCTGTTTCTGTTAAATATTAATTTATTTTGACATGATAAGCTTTTACGCCAGCTGTGTATGTGTGCGTGTGCGTGTGTGTGCGTGTGTATGGCAACGTGAGTGGCGGGCAAAGTTATGCCACAGGAAGTGGCTCTAACGTATTCATGCTAGCAGCGGCAAATGTTGTCAAACAGAATTGCCAAAAAAAACAACCAAAATTACAACAAATAAAATGTAGGAAGGAAAATTGGAAAAAGGAAAAAAAGAAATTGCCAGCGCAACATAAAATCATTGCGTACGCTGTCAATTTTTATTCACCCGCCAAGCATTTTTGACATGTCGCCAATGACACTTTTGTTGCCTCGTAGTTTGTGCGCATTTTCGCCGCTTTCCCCCGTTTTTTCTTTTTCATTGCATTTGCATTTATACTCAAGATATGCAAATTTTCGTCGACATTGTTGCCAAAGTTTGCTCAGTTCTTTCCACGGGCAGCTAAAACATGCGTCGCAATAGCGATTTGCGGTAGAGTGTGTATGTGTGTGTGTGAAAATTTTCTCGCATGCAATTTTCGTTAAAATTTATCACATGAATTTACACTTATGGCTCTCTAATGTGTTGTTAGTGTTTGGTACGAACATTTTCATGTTTTGTTGTTGACACAAAAAATTCATTGAGAAATTCTCTCAAGACTAATTTAAAATAAATTAAGCGCTGCAGCCTCCATAAACAAGAAATATTATGCACAGTACTTAAATGTTTTGGTAACATAAGAACTTTCAGTGATTTATATTCGTTTCTAACTCCATAAGCAAGCAAATTTTATAAAATTGTTTGATGAATTTTGTATATTTTTTCTTTAGTAAGAGCGAATATTCCCCTCCAAGATATTTGCTTCCAAATTAATTTTTTGGAAGGTAAAAATCCTCAGAAGTTACTCTACATCCATATTCATCTCCTTTGAGCATTACTGCATGGAGCGGTTAGAGCCTTAACTCTCTAACTGCCAAATTGGTATTTTTATTAAAAAGTTTACTGAATGTTATTTGGAAATGTTACTAGAAACAATATTCAACAAATCATTTTAAAATTAAAATAAATCTTTTTGGCGGTAGAGAAGACAGCAAACCTAGAGACCTGCTTGAAATGAGAACAGTTTAAAAAAGGGCTGATTTTTCTCTAAAGTTTCTAAAAGCTCAACTTGCAGGCTTCAAAGTGGTTACTTCACAGTAATCTGCGCAATGTACATATTTACATAAATTCTTACAATCAATGTCCCTTGATGAAGCGAGATTAACCCTTTCGCTACAAGTTTTTACTGGAGGAAGTTAAAATTTTAAATTTGACGTCTTAGGCTTCTATGTGGTTATACGAGGGTTGCCTTTTATGTTTCGGGATTTGGCAACTCTGGTGGTGGAATCTGGAAACTGACAGCTGTATCGTAAAGTTGGACATTTTTGATGTTATAAGTACTCAGAACATTTTGACATACGAGCGCTATTTATATTATTTACAGTGAGTTGAAAAATTCATCTCGGCCCAAAAATGGAATTAAATCGTGAACATTTTCGTGCGATTATTTTTTACAACTTTCGACGTGGATTTACTCAGCAACAGTGCATAGATGAACTTAATTTAATTTTTGGTGATGAAGCTCCATCAAGGACCAGTGTTTATCGATGGTATGGTGAATTCAATCGTGGTCGTAGTTCACTCCAAGACGAATTTCGTGAAGGTCGTCCAAAATCAGTTGTTGTTCCGAAAACCATTGATGCTGTGCGCGAACTGATATTGCAAGATCGTCATGTGACCTATCGTGAGATTGAGACAACTTTAGGCATTAGTGGGACCAGCATACATTCAATATTGCATGAACATTTGACTGTAAAAAAAATTTGTTCGCGTTGGATCCCACACAATTTGTCAACTGCTCAAAAAAAGACTCGTGTCGATTGAATTTTTCAACTCACTGTAAATAATATAAATAGCGCTCGTATGTCAAAATGTTCTGAGTACTTATAACCTCAAAAATGTCCAACTTTACGATACAGCTGTCAGTTTCCAGATTGCACCACCAGAGTTGCCAAATCCCGAAACATAAAAGGCAACCCTCGTATTAGCAACATTCCATAAGAAATTTTTTAATTTTTATACTCGGACCCTGTATTTTAGAGTGTTTTTCTATGAGAGTAACCACATCGTTGTGGCTGTAATAATTACTTAAACATAAAACTTTTTACGCATAACGAAAATTCGAATATTTCTTCATTTACTTCAGCCAAAATTAAAAAAAAGTATCTAAATTGATAGAAAACGTCAAATTAAAAAGTTCTCTAATTTTTTCTGCTTCTTCTTCCTTTACTATGTCAAGATATACCATTACAAAAACGTGTATACTTCTCTTCTTTAAACTTAAATATTCAGTTTATTAATTTCGTATTTTTCCTAAAACTTCAAACTATTCTAAAAACCAACAGAAAAATTTATTCTTGCAACCATAGAGGATGCAGACGTCCACAAGTAGCAACACAAATTGATGAAACATCCGAACCAAAGAGACTTCATAGTCAACTGTGGGACCAATGAATTTGAAAGATTTCAAACATCCATAGGATATCCAGCTTAAAGAGATATCTTCATTATTACTGTAGGATCAATGAACTTGAAAGATTGGGAACCTAAACCCATGGGTTATACGGATGAAAGAGGCATCACAGACCATTGTGGGAAATTTGAATTAGCGAGATTGTGAACACAAATTGATGAGATATCCGGATCAAGGAGACATCATTGACAACTGTTGGACCAATGAACTTCCAAGATTAAGAATACAAATCCATGGGTTATGCGGGTCAAAAAGCCATCAGACACCACTGTGATGTGATTGACTTCGTGTGTTTTACTTTGCGTAATATTGAAGATGTTAATGGGTTTGAGAAAGACCCCAAACAGATTCTTGGCAAACGAACAAACCTGCAACATTGTCAGATCAACCAGGGCTAACTCGAAATTGAAGTATTATTAAATTTTAGTATTGAAACTGATTCGGTGCCGAAGAACACACCTGCAATATTACACCGTGCGACAAAAATTAAAAAGAAATTTCACACCTGAAGAAATTCATATGGGCGTGAAATTAGAGACCAAACATAGTAATACTGCGTACTCAGTTTTTAATTTTTACGTCCTTTGTCCTTTGACTTCAAAATTTTGAAGGGCATACAAAAAAATATAAAAAATACTTAACCTCGTTAGAATTTGGCGAAAATGAAAGAGGAAAGGCTCAAGAACTTTAAAAAAATTTATTTTTTATCTATTTGTAAAAAAAGGATATAGAAAGGAAAAGGACAAAGGATGTAGAAATGAAAAACTGAGTACGCAGAATTACTATGTTTGGTCTCTAGTTTCACGCCTATATGGATTTTTTCCGGTGTGAAAAATGCTGTCGCACGGTGTTATCAGACAAACTTGGCTAACACAAAACTGAAGTCGAACTAACCACCTAGTCAAGCTAGGATGAAACGCCATCAGCACAGTAGTTCCTGTGACAGGACACTCTCTAATAGGTAGACATGCTGATTGAATTGAGTTGCTATAAAACGACTTGTGTCTTGGCCTTAGTTCTGAAAAATATTTGAAAACCGAAAAAGAAATGGTCCTCAGTCTATGATTGAATGTCTGTCCCTCACCTCAAAATTAGAAATCAATTGTAGCATCTACTATCCAATTTTGTTTTCCATATTAAAATTAAGCATTTTGAAAAACTAGCCAATAGTCTACGCCGATGTGCTGATGTCCGTTCCAAGCCAGGAATAGACTAGTCAATTCTGGGTTCTTTTATTGTTTTTTTTCATACTTAAGGGATTTTTTTCAATATAAGGTTTGATGTAGAAAATTATACAAAAGTCTAATTTAAAAGACTTTTTCACAATTTGATGCAACTAAGTACACTAATCTATGTTTAAACGGCCTTTGTTTTGACTACCGAAAACAATACCAGACCCACATACCTACACATACATATTTTCAGTACTAACAGATAGTTATTTGTTGTTTGTTGTTTTGTGTTAAGTTTTTACTTTCGGGTAAAGAAAGAAACAGCTGCCAACATTTGTTTGAACACAAGTCAACAAATAAATTTGGCTAACTGGCTCCTAACTATGAACCGAATTTCTACTCACACACTTGAGTAAATATACAAACTTGAAACGGAAAGTCACTACAAAAGTGATCGTTCCGACCGATGAAATATTGAATTTTTTATTTGTGATAATTGGGAAATTTTTGTAAGCGGCCCTTTAGTGTAGTGGATAGCACATTGGACTTCTAATCCAAAGGTCGCGGGTTCGATCCCCGCAAGGGCTTCTAAATGGAACATAACTTTTTTGTTTATTATAATCAAATTAAAAGGAACTTAAATACTTAAGTGATCTTAACTTCCAAAAGATGGCTTCAAAGTGTGTTGAAGTTAATTATTTTTCATCAAGGTATCAATTATTATTCACACCACCAACCCATACACTATTCCGTCTCATCTTACAAATTAACAGCCCTGGCAGCCAGCGCATTAGTTTTAAGTGTGATAATTATTTATAATTGTTACTCTAACAAATAATAATAATAATTATCATTCAGTATTTTTAATATAATTAATATTCTATCTAATAACGAATAGTAATTTGAATAAATTAATGAACAAAATATCATAAGCTACAAATTAAGAAAACTCAGGAAACGTTTTTTTGTTCATTAAGTTGTTAAATTTAAAGAACGAAAACACTGTTCTCATCTCAACTGGCTCTTTGGTGCAGTGGATAGCACATTGGACTTCTAATCCAAAGGTCGCGGGTTCGACCCCCGCAAGGGCTCTGACATTATACTTTTTAAATAAAAACCATATAACACAAATGTGTTGCCATATAAATTTGAGCTGCGCGATTTTAAATAAATGCAAATTATGTATAACGGCACATTTGCGGTACACAGGTGTTGTTATCTAATAGCCAGTAATTGCCGTAAAGCATGGAATATACTTAAAAAATTATAATGTCAACATTAAATGTCAATCAAAAAGCATTAAACTGGGCTCACCGTACTGTCGGGTTGTTCTTGTAACCTCGCACTCGGCTCAACACTCAAATGAATAAAAAAAGTATACCAAAAACAGTCGTAAAATGTGTAGCCATACCAAAAAACAACCGAATAAACAAAAATTAAATACAAAAAAAAACAGCAAATAAAAAATGAAAGCACATAAAAGCAGTAAAAAAAAATTAAGTATTGCATGTTGTTGTCGTTGACAAAACGGCGCAATTTAGTATCCCTGCCATCAAGCACTTTGCACAGCTTTTTGGGTCCTTTTTTTTTTGTTGGGTGTGTTTGTTTTTGCGCTCTGAACTTTGGCCGCGCCCTGGTCACACTTGTCAAACGCAGCACCGCGTGCTCGAAATCACTTAACCGATTTTGGCCACTTTTGGCGCTTCACCCTCCAACCAACTCTTTGTTTTATTTGCTCTTCATTGCTCTTCTCCAATGGCCATGAACCCAAATCAGCTTTGATTCGCGTGCATTAAAATCGAAGCCACAGTTGCGCGCTAATCTCGCGGCGCGAAACATTTGCGCGCATTAAATCGAATTGAATGATTTAATTTTTGGTCAATGATTGTGCGCGTGCTTTGTCCAAATCCATTTAATGTGACTATCGGCAACGCACACACACACACGCACATATATAAATAAAAATATATATATTGCACGCTTGCCAAATGCCGATTTTTGTGCTCCATCTTGTTAAACGACGCGCTAATTAGTTGATTATAAGCAACATTTCTGGCTGCATGCACGCAATCCGGTGTTGTTTTTATTTATTATTTTAGGCTGATTTCTGCTGCTCCTTTCTGTCGTTTGCCGGCACAACTTTGCCATTTGCCTAATGAGTACGCAATTAATTTAATTCATTATAACATATTCGAGTGCTGCGAAAGTGGGTGCGCCAACCGACGGGGCCGACCTGGCGTGGCTGCTACTAATCTTGTACATAAATTAATAGGCTACTGGAAAGTCAGCACAGCCGAGGCTGTCTTCATACCGCACCGTAATTACAATTCATCAATCCGGCAAGCAGCCGTCGCCGTCGGCCAGCGCCAGCACCAGCACCTAATGAGAAATTGGCCACAAGTGCAGTCGCCAGAGAGCGTAAATGTTGCTGCAATTTTGGCCAAGGAATATGTATGTAAGTCTGCAATGTGCTTACGATGCTGGTCAGATGTTGGTGAATTGTGTGTGTGTGTGTGTGTTGGCACCGCGTGGCGCTTTTGCTGTAGGGAGGAATTCTTCGTATGTCTTCAGGGCCACCAACAAATTTGTTGCTTTGCTTAGAATTATAGTTTTTTTTATTAAGAGAGAAAGGAGCCATATGTACAAAAGATATTAATTAAAAAAAACATTTTTCTACTAAATCAAAATTAAAAAAAAAGTTAAATTAAAAATTAAAATCAAAATTAAAATTAAAATTAAAATTAAACTTAAACTTAAACTTAAACTTAAACTTAAACTTAAACTTAAACTTAAACTTAAACTTAAACTTAAACTTAAACTTAAACTTAAACTTAAACTTAAACTTAAACTTAAACTTAAACTTAAACTTAAACTTAAACTTAAACTTAAACTTAAACTTAAACTTAAACTTAAACTTAAACTTAAACTTAAACTTAAACTTAAACTTAAACTTAAACTTAAACTTAAACTTAAACTTAAACTTAAACTTAAACTTAAACTTAAACTTAAACTTAAACTTAAACTTAAACTTAAACTTAAACTTAAACTTAAACTTAAACTTAAACTTAAACTTAAACTTAAACTTAAACTTAAACTTAAACTTAAACTTAAACTTAAACTTAAACTTAAACTTAAACTTAAACTTAAACTTAAACTTAAACTTAAACTTAAACTTAAACTTAAACTTAAACTTAAACTTAAACTTAAACTTAAACTTAAACTAAGACTTAAACTTAAACTTAAACTTAAACATAAACTTAAACTTAAACTTAAACTTAAACTTAAACTTAAACTTAAACTTAAACTTAAACTTAAACTTAAACTTAAACTTAAACTTAAACTTAAACTTAAACTTAAACTTAAACTTAAACTTAAACTTAAACTTAAACTGAAACTTAAACTAAAATTAAAATTAAGAAAATTAAAATTAAAATTAAAATTAAATTTAAAATTAAAATTAAAATTAAAATTAAAATTAAAATTAAAATTAAAATTAAAATTAAAATTAAAATTAAAATTAAAATTATAATTATAATTCAAATTAAAATTAAAATTAAAATTAAAATTAAAATTATAATTCAAATTAAATCTAAAACTAAAACTAAAACTAAAACTAAAACTAAAACTAAAACTAAAACTAAAACTAAAACTAAAATTAAAATTAAAATTCAAATTCAAATTCAAATTCAAATTAAAAGTAAAATTCAAATTCATATTAAAATTAAAATTATAATTCAAATTGAAATTCAAATTCAAATTATAATTATGATTATAATTCAAATTCAAATTCAAATTCAAATTCAAATTCAAATTAAAACTAAAACTAAAATTCAAATTCAAATTCAAATTCAAATTCAAATTCAAATTACAATTAAAATTACAATTAAAATTACAATTAAAATTACAATTAAAATTACAATTAAAATTACAATTAAAGTTACAATTAAAATTAAAACTAAAACCAAAATTCAAATTCAAATTCAAATTCAAATTCAAATTCAAATTCAAATTAAAATTAAAATTAAAATTAAAATTAAAATTAAAATTAAAATTAAATTCAAATTCAAATTCAAATTCAAATTCAAATTCAAATTCAAATTCAAATTCAAATTCAAATTCAAATTAAAATTAAAATTAAAATTAAAATTAAAATTAAAATTAAAATTAAAATTAAAATTAAAATTAAAATTAAAATTAAAATTAAAATTAAAATTAAAATTAAAATTAAAATTAAAATTAAAATTAAAATTAAAATTAAAATTAAAATTAAAATTAAAATTAAAATTAAAATTAAAATTAAAATTAAAATTAAAATTAAAATTAAAATTAAAATTAAAATTAAAATTAAAATTAAAATTAAAATTAAAATTAAAATTAAAATTAAAATTAAAATTAAAATTAAAATTAAAATTAAAATTAAAATTAAAATTAAAATTAAAATTAAAATTAAAATTAAAATTAAAATTAAAATTAAAATTAAAATTAAAATTAAAATTAAAATTAAAATTAAAATTAAAATTAAAATTAAAATTAAAATTAAAATTAAAATTAAAATTAAAATTAAAATTAAAATTAAAATTAAAATTAAAATTAAAATTAAAATTAAAATTAAAATTAAAATTAAAATTAAAATTAAAATTAAAATTAAAATTAAAATTAAAATTAAAATTAAAATTAAAATTAAAATTAAAATTAAAATTAAAATTAAAATTAAAATTAAAATTAAAATTAAAATTAAAATTAAAATTAAAATTGAAAGTGAAATTGAAATTAAAATTATAATTATAATTGTAATTAAAATTATAATTATAATTATAATTAAAATTATAATTAAAATTAAAATTAAAATTAAAATTAAAATTAAAATTAAAATTAAAATTAAAATTAAAATTAAAATTAAAATTAAAATTAAAATTAAAATTAAAATTAAAATTAAAATTAAAATTAAAATTAAAATTAAAATTAAAATTAAAATTAAAATTAAAATTAAAATTAAAATTAAAATTAAAATTAAAATTAAAATTAAAATTAAAATTAAAATGAAAATGAAAATGAAAATGAAAATGAAAATGAAAATGAAAATGAAAATGAAAATGAAAATGAAAATGAAAATGAAAATGAAAATGAAAATGAAAATGAAAATGAAAATGAAAATGAAAATGAAAATGAAAATGAAAATGAAAATGAAAATGAAAATGAAAATGAAAATGAAAATGAAAATGAAAATGAAAATGAAAATGAAAATGAAAATGAAAATGAAAATGAAAATGAAAATGAAAATGAAAATGAAAATGAAAATGAAAATGAAAATGAAAATGAAAATGAAAACAAAAATTCAAATTCAAATTCAAATTCAAATTAAAAATTAAAAATTAAAAATTAAAACTTAAACTTAAACTTAAACTTAAACTTAAACTAAAATTAAAATTAAGAAAATTAAAATTAAAATTAAAATTAAATTCAAATTCAAATTCAAATTCAAATTCAAATTCAAATTAAAATGAAAATGAAAATGAAAATGAAAATGAAAACAAAAATTCATATTCAAATTCAAATTCAAATTAAAAATTAAAAATTAAAACTTAAACTTAAACTTAAACTAAAATTAAAATTAAGAAAATTAAAATTAAAATTAAAATTAAATTCAAATTCAAATTCAAATTCAAATTCAAATTCAAATTAAAATTAAAATTAAAATTAAAATTGAAATTAAAACTAAAATTAAAATTAAAATTTAAATTTAAATTTAAATTTAAATTTAAATTTAAATTTAAATTTAAATTTAAATTTAAATTTAAATTTAAATTTAAATTTAAATTTAAATTTAAATTTAAATTTAAATTTAAATTTAAATTTAAATTAAAATTTAAATTTAAATTTAAATTTAAATTTAAATTAAAATTAAAATTAAAATTAAAATTAAAATTAAAATTAAAATTAAAATTAAAATTAAAATTAAAATTAAAATTAAAATTAAAATTAAAATTAAAATTAAAATTAAAATTAAAATTAAAATTAAAATTAAAATTAAAATTAAAATTAAAATTAAAATTAAAATTAAAATTAAAATTAAAATTAAAATTAAAATTAAAATTAAAATTAAAATTAAAATTAAAATTAAAATTAAAATTAAAATTAAAATTAAAATTAAAATTAAAATTAAAATTAAAATTAAAATTAAAATTAAAATTAAAATTAAAATTAAAATTAAAATTAAAATTAAAATTAAAATTAAAATTAAAATTAAAATTAAAATTAAAATTAAAATTAAAATTAAAATTAAAATTAAAATTAAAATTAAAATTAAAATTAAAATTAAAATTAAAATTAAAATTAAAATTAAAATTAAAATTAAAATTAAAATTAAAATTAAAATTAAAATTAAAATTAAAATTAAAATTAAAATTAAAATTAAAATTAAAATTAAAATTAAAATTAAAATTAAAATTAAAATTAAAATTAAAATTAAAATTAAAATTAAAATTAAAATTAAAATTAAAATTAAAATTAAAATTAAAATTAAAACCAAAATTTAAATTTAAATTTAAAATTCAAATTAAAATTAAATTCAAATTCAAATTCAAAATTTAAATTAAAATTTACATTATTAAAAAAATGTGTGTATCTTCGTTGATAACATAAGCATTGAGCCACTGATTGATATATTTCAATCGAGCTGAAGGTTCATAGCGTAAATGCTTCTTAGCATAAATACAGCATAGAAATCAAGATGAGAGAAGTGGAGCATCAAGTTGGGTTTAGTTTAATTGGATTTAGTTGTGACTTCGCTTCAACCATTTGATGTAAACTCATTTTTCTCCCTTCTTTATTTTCTACCATTTCTTGTTCTCTTCTTATAGTTAAGACCACTTCCCAGCAACACGCTAACCAACTCGCTTTTCTTCTCATTCACTTATTTCTTTCGTAAAATATTAGCTTTTGCGTTGACTCCTCTTTAGTCAGCAGTGAGACATCCATTTCTACTTCCTTCAACATTGCCACTAACACTAACTATTTCGCTCTTTTGAATCATCTAAGTGGTTTTATCCACTTCCATCCACATTGTATCCATCACTTATTGCTTTCGTTACTTAGAATATCCATTTCCATCTTTTACAGAATTTTTATTAACATATCTCGCTCTCTGAATCCATCTTAGCATATTACATTCACTTTCTATCAGAGCTCTGTGCCCCTCCTCATTCACTTCACATAGCTTTCGTTGCTTAGAACATTTACTTTCGCTTTCACGTCCTCTTCTAATCAATCATGACAGTTCCATCTTCATCCTCCTCACTGTTTTTTTTTAATATATTTTCTATCAGCACTTTATCCACCTCGATTTTCTTCTTTTCCGCTTATTACTTTCATTCCCCAGACCATTTGCTTTCTCATTCACTTTTTCTTCTAGTAAACCTTGAGACATCTATCTCTACCCTTCTCACAATTTTTATTAGCATGTCTTGTTCTGTCAATCTTTATTAGTGTATTTCTTTCATTTGACACCAACACTATTACAACTTTGCTCATTATGTAGTTAATGGTTTCGTACGTTAGAACATTTTCTTTCGTTTTCACTTTGTCTGCTAATCAACCGTGAGACACTTTCACTTTGCCTGCTAATCAACCGTGAGACATCCATCTTACATCTTTCGCAAAATTTGTATAGACATATCTCGCTCTCTCAATCCATTTCTTCACTTACTATCAGAACTCTATACACCTCTTCATTCACTTATAGCTTTTGTGCTTTAGAAAATTTGCTTATGCTTTCACTTTCTCTTCTAGTCAGCCGTGAGTCATACACCTTCATCTTTTTCATTAAATTAAATAAAATATCACGCTCTCTCGAACCTTTTTAGTGAAAGGAGAACCACTTCCTATTACCATTTTATGCACTTTGCTTTCTTGTTAGTTACTTATTAGTTTTTTTATATTTAATACTTATTTAATATTTTATATATTTCTATATATTTTTATATATTTTTATAAATGTTTTTAATTAATATTTTATTTATTTAATATTTTTACTTCCTCTCCTAACCAGGAGACATCTTTTTAACAATTTTGATTGCTATTTACTTATTACTTTATTTATATTTAATATTTATGTAATACTTTATATATTTCTATATATTTTTATATATATTTTTATTTAATATTTTATTTATTTAATATTTTTACTTCCTCTACTACCCAGCAGACATCTATCTACTTTTTTTAACAATTTTTATTAACTTGTTTTGCTTTCTCGAGCTATCTTAGCAAGTTTTCCTACCATCTCTCTATGCTAGATTTTACTCTAATTTCCTATATTCACTTATTGCTTTGATCCTTAGACTACTTGCTTTCTTTTTTTAGTTAAAACTTTTCTAGCAAACCAGGAGACATCTATCTCCATCTTCTTAACCAATATTTTTTTGATTTATCTTAGCAAGTTTTGCTACCATCTCTCTATACTTGGTTTTGTTCTACTTTTCTTTATTCACTGATTGCTTTGATCCTTAGACTACTTGTTTTCTTTATCACTAAAGCTGCTAATCAAACCTCAGACGTCTTTATTTAAAACTTTTCTTTTTTATTATTTGTTTTCTCGCAGTTAAAAAGTTACATAATATTTGTGTCCGAGGAATTTTTCCAGTGCACTGCTGTTTCTTTAACCCTTTCGCTATTTTGTTGCCATATGGCAACATGCTACTTTGTGGACGTCTGCATTCTCTATGGTTGCAAGAATAAATTTTTTTGTTGGTCTTTAGAATAGTTTGAGGTTTTAGGAAAAATACGAAATTAATAAACTGAATATTTAAGTTTAAAGAAGAGAAGTATACATTTTTTTTAATGGTATATCTTGACATAGTAAAGGAAGAAGAAGCAGAAAAAATTAGAGAACTTTTTAATTTGACGTTTTCTTTCAATTTAGATACCTTTTTTTTTAATTTCGGCTGAAGTAAATGAAGAAATATTCAAATTTTCGTTATGCGTAAAAAGTTTTATGTTTAAGTAATTATTACAGCCACAACGATGTGGTTGCTCTCATAGAAAAACACTCTAAAATACAGGGTCCGAGTATAAAAATTAGAAATTTCTTATGGAATGTTGCTAATATTACTACATAGAAGCCTAAGAAGTAAAATTTAAAATTTTAACTTTCCCCAGTAAAAACCTGTAGCGAAAGAGTTAAATCACATTTTCGAAGAAAATTTGCTTTCCTTCAATACGCCTTTTTGTTTTTGAATCCACTGAATATTTCAACTACTTCTATATTTTACATATCTTTTCACTTTCTTCAATTCTAAATGGTGTTGTACCCACATTTCAAAAGCGCCAAGTTGTGGTATCACAATTGCCCACCAACCCAAACTAACCTAACCTTCCTTCTTTATTTCGCATGGAGTCTTCCTGGAAATTTTAACACTCCTCTTGAAACACCATATTTCACCTTTCGCCGTATTTTCTTTTCTTGACAACACTTTGAAACAGGGGCCGTAAAAATTACAAGCTAAATATAAATTTTTTTTTATCAGAAAATAAACATTATTTGTTGTTTTATTTTTTGGGGGAATATGCTTTCTTCATCTTGATTTTTTGATTAAAAATATTGCGATAATAGTTATTTACGGTCCCTGCTTTAAAATACTAATTCTTCTGTATTAATATAAACTTTTAAAGTGCACATATCACTGCATACACATTTATTACAACTGAACATTTGGTAATTTCCAAAAATATATCACACCGATAACAACTCCACTCGAGCGTATAATGTAAAACAATTTTATATGCCGACACTTAGGTGCAATAATATTTCAATTTATTGTAACTCGGGCACAAGCCATGCGAATATATCTTTCAATCTGCACTAATTGTGATGCTTCAACACAAAAGGCCACAGCCGCATCAGACAAAACAAACCATTTACGCACAAACACACACACACACACACACAGGGGCACAGACAATAAATACGAAGCAAATGCGTCACTTGAGTCTACTTATTCTTGCCATTTCCACAGCGGCGACACACATTTCTTTCACACACACACACACACACACACACGCATTGATTTATTCATTCGCACATGCAAATGTAGATTACTGCCCCGCAACTGCTATCGGTTGGCCTGACCTACACACTGATACCGTCGATTTGTCATGTGTGCCCAATTGTGCTTGCGCTTCTTACTTCTCCTTTCCCTCTTCTGCTTCTTCTTCTTATTTTGTTGGTGCTTGTGTCTGCTTATTTGAGTCGTTGAAAAGTTGTTTGTTATTTATGCTGGTGCGAGCTGGGTGGCTTTCTGCCTTCAATTTCGCTCATTGTGCGCCAGCAAATCGCTATAAATAAATGAATTCAATATAGCCGACTCGCGTCGAGTCGCGCCGAACCCATCGAGCGCAAGTGCGCGCTGAATATTCAAATTTATGTTTCGTGCTCATTACGCGGCGCATATCCTGCAATGTTAATGGTGTGTGTAAAATATAAACGAAAGCAACGCAGCGATTGTTGACGGTGTTGTTGACTGCGTCGTCGAGTGATGGCGGAGCCGGAGCCGGAGACGGCTGCTGGCTGCTGTTGATGTTGCTGATTGCTTTCAGGCGCACGTAACAATGGCACGCAAACACACACACACACACACACAGTCACACTCGCGCACTCCCATCGATATACAATATTCGCTTTCTGTGGCTGTGTATATTTCTGGCGGATTTGCGCACATTGCTGCTAGAAAATAATTTTTTACTTCGTGCCGCTGTTCGTTGTTCGTTGTTGCTGTTGTTCCCTTTTTTGTGTGCGCTTTTTGTTTTGCTGTTGTTTTCGTTGTTGCTGATGCTGGAATTATTATCCAAGCACACACAATCGAAATGTGTCGAAATAAATTGGAACGAATTCCCTGTGCCGTGTGTGTGTATATGTGTGCGTGTCCTGTTTGGCTGTTGATGAGCTGTTGTGCAGCGAACGTGCAGAGAGCAGCGACATCGGAAGCTTGTACGTGTACATCATTGAAGTCTATCTGCAGGTTACTTCAATGCGAACCCACACATCAACAACACACACACACACACACACGCGCACAGTTGAAATTTCGATTAAGCAACAAGGTTATACTTTTTTATTATGGCCTTTGCAACCATTTTGTTGTTTTGTTTGTTTTTTTCACGCTCCCGTTTTTTTTCCCGTTTTTTTGTTTTATTTTCGCATTTTTGTTTTGTTTTCGTGACTCTATGTTGTCGCTTTCACTTTATTTTTTTTGTTGTAGTTCTTCTTCTTGTTATTATTATTATAGCCTGTATGAGTTATTGTTTTGCGGCTGAATTATGTGGCACATTCTGTATGGGCGATGTGTGTGATTTTGTTCATGTTTCTGTTGTTCTTGTTGTTGTTGTTTTTATTTGAAAGCATTTCACTTTGATTAAGATGGAAAATGTCATGTTTTTATTGTTGTTGTTGTTTTTGGTGCTGCGGAAAAATGATTTGTTGTACAACAGATAACTTTTTCGTCCCCACTTCGTTGCCTTCGGTTCCTGCCGCACTTAAATGTCTTTCAGTTAGGTTTCGCTTTGTTGTTAAATTTTTTGTTTTGTTTTTTTTTTTTTGCTACTATGAACGACATGTGTCTCGAGGATATGAAAAATGAATTGACCCACTTTTAGTCGTTTTTGCGCTCGGCAGTGCGCCTCAAAGGGGTTGCAGGTTATGTCAATGTTTTGTTTCTATATTTTATTTTTGTTTTATGTGAAAACTATGCAATTTTGTGCTTTGCTGTTTAGTTGAAAGAAAACATTCTTCATATAAAAGCTGGCTAATTGAAAGGATTAAAGAAAAACCCCTATTTCG